>WNNJ02002059.1:0-184929 GCA_012934845.2 Pomphorhynchus laevis
AATGCCAAATATTAGTTCATAAAGATAATGAAGATTATACGTGTTCGCTATTTGAAAAACAGAAGTTGCAAATAACTTCTGATGGATTGAAGGTTTTGGGAGCAGCAATTGGTACGGAATCATTTATGACACAGTTTATGACACGAAAGATAGATACGTGGACCAAAAGCCTTCAAAATTTGATCTTAGTAGCAAATGAAAATCCTTATCTGGCATACATAGTTTTTACACAATCCTTTCAATTTAAATGGCGATTTATTCAACGAACATGCCCAGTAGAAGAAACTCAATTTAAACAGCTTTCGAATTTCATTGTCAATGAAGTGATTACGTCCATGATTGGCATTAGACTCCTTCAGTCTCACATTGACATTATTCAATTACCTCTACGTTATGGTGGACTTGGAATTTCGCTGCCGGATACACGACCTGAACTAAACCTAAAGTATTCGATTCGTTTGTGCAGTATCCTTTCTGAAAATATTCCTGTAACTCAAATCAAGGCAAAACAACAAGAGAAAGCTTTAGAGATATCAAAAGAGCGTGACATCGATTTTCAAAAGCAAGCATACGCATTAAAATTTCATAATGAAGAGGCGAACCAAAAAATGTTGTACGCAAGCATAAAGGGAGCGTCAACATGGTTGTCCGTTAGAGCATTCGAACATCGTCATCACGCCTTGTCTAAAAATGAATTTCATGATGCTGTAGCAGCAAGATATGGTTGGTCACCTCCAAATGCACCATCAACGTGTCTTTGCAATGCCAAATTTGAAATTTCACATGCACATTCTTGTCAAGCAAGTGGATTACCATCAATTCGTCACAATACCATATGTGATTTGATCACCGCTGAGCTAAATATTTTATCTCTCGCTGCTGCTCGAGAGCCTGTGCTTACCGTAATATCCCCGAGTGTAGTGTTTGAAAGATCAACGACGTCCAAGGAACAAGGAGCACGACTAGACATTGAATGTTATGGGTTATTTGGAAATCGAACGGAGCGATCCTTAATGGATGTATGTATATTCAACCATCTAGCTCCTTCGTATTCTCTTGGCAACCCCAATTCACACTTCATGTACCACGCACAGAGAAAGTACGCAAAGTATGGTGAGCGAATTGAGCGTTTTGAAAGAGCGAGCTTCAATCCATTGATTTTTGCAGCTAATGGAGGAATAGATGGTCAAACCGACCAGGTACTCAAACATATGGCAAAAAAGAAGGCCTTCAAATTTCACATGCGCTATGAAGAGTGCATCCGCAATTTAAGATGCAAAATCGGCATCAGCCTAGCCAAATCAGCATCCATGTGCGTGAGATCAGCACGTCGTAACACACCACAAAACAGATCCACATTGTTATGAAATATTGGGCCCATTTGAGGGTAACCTAACTTGTAAATTTTACTTTTTGATAATAATAATTATTAAAAAAAAAAAAAAAAATAAATATTTTATTAAATAAACATTTTCTCCAAATTAACTTCAGAGGTGTGCTCATCAACTACAACTGAGCCACTGCTTTCTCCGGTTGATTCAACTATTCAATTGGATTCTTCCTCCACTATACTAGATCGTAATGCACGTCTTGACGTCTTGTTTTCGGGGTTGTTTAGCGTCCCGTCCGAGCGGTCCTACTTGGACATTTCTGTATTCAATACACGTGCTCGTTTTATGCCACAATGAATCCACGATAAGCATTCAGTTACAACGAGAATCGAAAAAAAGGCAAAATACTCCGAATGGATATCCAAGATCGAAAGAGCAGCTTTTATACCTGTTATTTTGTCAATACAAGGTGGATTAGGGGATGAGGCAGAAGAGTTGGTAAAACGTTTAGCAAAATACGTAGCCGTGAGAAGACAGTGCCGTTACAGTGAGGTGATTGTCCGATTCAAACGTTCCATTGGAATAGCTCTCGTGCGGGCTAGCTCATGGTGTATCAGATAAATTTTTTCATTGTTACTTTGGTTATGATTCTGCAGTGTCTTTGTCGAATAAATTCGTTTTACATAAAAAAATATATATAAATATGTTAGTGATCCAGCTCCGAAATTCCGAATTTATTATTTTATTATATGAATTAATATAATTTTTAGACCAATGATTATTTAATAAAGCAACAAATGAATGTAAATATATAAATATTGTATATTATAATACAATATGTATAATACAATACATATAATATTGATGATTTTAATAATTTTATTACTTATAAAATGAAAATGAAATGAGTCATAATATGTTGCATATATGCTTTAATGAGTTAAATCTATGTTTTAATGCTTACATATGTTCATCTATGTTTTAATGATTTTGACATTAAAACTAAAGCATGTTAGATAAAGCATATTACGGACATGCTTTATCGAAATGTTGAAAAACAATCATTTCCATTTTTTGCTGCGAAAAGGATATATCCTTTGCTTCGAAAAGTATGTCCTTTTCGAAAAGGAAATATCTTTTGCTGTGAAAATGTATATCCTTTTCACAACAAAGGATATGCTGTTGAAATAGATATACATATCTATTTCAACAATTAATTTGTAAATCGAAAATCGTATTTACTTTTTGAATTGGAACGATAGGTGTTAATTTTTCTAAATTCTATTAAATTAATTAAATTAATACATTATATCCAGCAAAAAATATTCTTCATATTTCGGCAGTAAACGTTGTTGTCAAAAACTCGTTGTTGAGTTGCTCCGCCAAAATATTGAAAATTGATTTGATTTTTCTATTTAACTGAGTCATGATAATTAATGTATTGATCAATTTGGAAACTATATTAGGTATATAGAGGCAATGTTGTTAAATACATCTTTTACTTACATAATCTGATTAGAATTTAATGATATAATGTGCATCAATCTTAAGAAAGTTCAATTTGACACGAAATAGAGCAAAAAACGATATTCACGATTTGTGTGATTTTGACTTTTGTAAAAATGTTAGTTTATAACGGTTCAAATGTCTTTTAAACTGATGCGCTTATCCGAAAGAATAATATTATTATCAGAAATAATGATACAAATGTTGTTTCGAACCTAGCAAACGTTTCTTATTAATCCGCATTTTTCTATATCTATCGAACATTCGATTTCAATAAAAACTCTATTCACTCTCTTCTATGATTTGAGATGACAACAAATTTATAACTTAATTTTTAACAATCTTTAGCAATAAGTGGACTCCGTGCTTTTACAGGATTGCGTGATGAAATACGTTCAATAATCACAAAAGCAAAGGTAGCTAAGTATAAAAATTAATTTTATTAAATAAAATTAATTTTATTTAATAAATTTTATTTTAGACCGGGATATCTTACTGCTTATTCAATACCACTCATTATTTGCAAAAATATATCATTAGTAATATATTTACATATTATTTGATCAAATTCTTCGCTTTTATAAAGTAATAAACGGCAAACTGTTATTTTAATAGTCGGTTTTATTAAATTACATTAATCCAAATTAATATCAATGCTATTACTTCACCAATAATCAATATTTATATAATCATTATATATCATAGACTATTGAATTATACTTTATTGAATTATCCACTAAGATAAAAGTTCTGATTATTCAACTGATTACAAAATTCAAGAGATATTGTGCTAGATATTTCAAAGGTCTGTACAGTAATTGGCTAAATTGGGCTGGATATTTCAAAACTTATAGTATTAAAATGTATTCAGACAAACAAACTTCAAAAATATGTTTAAGTTGAAATTTAACAAATTCTGACGTAATGATTAAAAGTCACCAAATGAAGTCGTTATAATTGTATACATAAACTTTCATTTTCATAATATATTTGGTTCTTGTAGCAATGGATATATTCTTTGAATTCTAACAAAAAATTGAGGGATTTAATATAACAACTATTTTTGATGATTTTTGGTTGAACGTAGTAACCCAAAAAGTTAATGCCAGTCATCTTGATTTCACTTAATGCTTGAATATTTTAATTTGAATAAACAACATATGCTGTATATTTCAAACCCAGATTCAGGTGCTATTGTCGGCCCAAGTGCTCGACTTTCAGCCGAGCACAATGTTTTCATTGCATTAAACTGAATTAATACAGCCGAGTTAGATACGGCTGATTTCGTAACCCTTGATATCAAATGCTAAAGTCCTGGTTGCACTCTGAAAACCTATGTGAAGGCTACTCGTAGCGTCGATAGAGATTTCTTTCTGCGGGAGTTCAACTGTGGATATTGTTCAGCAAAACGCTTATCATCAATTGAAGAAGTTGTTGAGCGCTCACGAATCGAAATCGCTGAGTTGACGATAGAGCTTGGAAACTTGAAGAATAATTTTTTGGAAAGAACTTAATTTAATGGTGGAGAATCCGGTGTAACTAGATCGCGTACTTTTGCAGGTTCTACATGAGGTCGTACTTTTGCTGGTCAATCATTTTAACAAGGATATAATCCCGCTTAAATTCTTGCAAGAGTGTGATAATCAAAGCGTTCGTATAAATAGAGGGTTACCTGTTTCATCGAATAGAATAATCAAGACGTCGTCAAGAACATTTACTCTATCAACATGTCGATATCTTCTACTCAAACGATTTTCAGCTAAGCAAACTGATATTCCTCTATGGTTACTTGTTTCAACTGACGAATCGATATCACGTCAAACACTTTCCTATTGTAGTAAGCTACGAAATTCATCTAGATTTTCCAGACCAAGTTTTCATATAGAGGTTTCATATACTCTCGACCCTTAATCATTGCATTTCTCAAAACAGAAATGTCACTTTTTGTGGAATTAAATGGTTGAAAGCCATACTGCTTAACAGGCAAATAATCACACATTTAATGAAAAAACCTTTTTGATAGGATAGTCGTGAAAATCATTTAAAGTTGATTCATAACCAATACTCTATTGGTTCATGTTTGATGGTTTACCCTTAGCTTTGTACAGTAACTTAAGCAACCGCTTCTATAAGACCCAGAATGATGAACCACTAAGTACTCGGTTAAATAGACCAAGCCATTAATCAGAGACAATCTAAAATGTATCTTTAACGTGCTCTCTCGCAAGCCATCCACACCTATTGCTTTATGTTTTCGCAATTAGTAAGTACCTGTCCATAGCTTTTCGATTGCAAGCAAAGCGTTTAATAGATTCCCTGACGAAAATGGTATCGTTATATTTAAATCACAGGATTTCAAAACAGATGCTAACTTTGAAGAAAGAAAAGAAGAAAACGTGAAAATCGGAATAGAAACTGACACTGACTGACGATTACAAGAAGTATCAATTTTCCAATACATTAACCGAGCTTGTTCCAAAACTCGTTCATCCCTATATTATGTTCTAGCTTTCGCAGTCATGCATATCTGAATATTATAGCTTGTATTCACCGAAAGATTCAATAACATCAATAACATCAAAAAACTTGCACAAATGTAAATTGTTTGAGATGAGAAGAACAACGAAAAAGCGTTGCATGCGAAATAATTCACTAAACAGTCAAGCTTATAAAGATAATTGAACGCCAGCCTTAGTCTCAACAAAATAGTGTGGGCTTATCATACCGACGATAAGAAGGTAATTTAGTCATCTATGATATCTGATGCAGATAACTTGTGTTGAAAGTAACAAGACACAACCGAATAGTGGGAGTGTCGAATAGAATGATGGATTATGTAGTATAGGTGATACTGTGTGAAGCGATAATTCAGGCCAACCGACAAACCCGCAGAGGAACTTATGCGTTCTCCGATAACTGCATAGCTCTCTATTGTATAAAAAACAGGAATATCCATGGTATAAGTACAAAAGATTTCGAGCAAGAAAACAACAGCAAAACGATATAGGTAATTCCCAAAAAGAGTCGTTTACAATAGACTCTGATGACGGGTCACATAGAGTCACACAGCCCAAACTAACAACTTCAGAAGTGACACGTTCTTTCTGGACATAGAGATAACATAAAATGTATTTGATGTATATGATTGAATCTTAATTTTCAAATAACGTCAGCGAATATCCAGGCAAGAAATAATGTTTATTAATGAATTTAAATATTTAATCATAAGTAAATATTAATAGCTAATATTTATATCAATAAGATTATATTTATTCATAAGTAATATTTATTCGTATAATTTTAATTATAATTTAATAATATAATTTTTTTCCAAAATAAAAAATATAATTTATTAAAGATTAATTTTATTTAATATAATTTAATTGATATAATTTTTAATTATTAAAAATTTATAGAATATATATAATGACAATGTGAATATATATCAATAAATTTTAATTGATCATTTCGATAGTTCTTTAAATTTTTTTATATTACATATATTGTAAGCATAAATTAAAATCAATTTGTAAGCTACTTCCGGTCTAATTTTTCAGAGATTACCAATAATTTAGTCATTATCGATGCATATATATTCACATTGTCACACAGGCAACCGAAACGACCAGTGAGTACTTCATTCTACTGATGAGTGTTGCCGGGTACTCATTGGTCGTCTAGAAGTGACATTGTGACTGAAAGTCGTGAATCGAAGTCCAGTCTATCAAGCAACACCATTTAGTATAAATGCCGTATTTCGTAAGAAATCCTGGACCGTTGTATACTCAGCACATCCGTGCACTACAATCATTAGTCGCATTGTGACCAATGATTTGAGTCACTGATAGTCTGTAAATGAATTTTAGAGAAATTAAAATCGAAATCGCATTTGTTTGTTTGATATTGAAGTAAATTGGTATTTCTTTATGAATGTCAATTGATATTTAAACTGATTCGACATTGCATTTAGAATGATTTTGGATAATGGTCCTGCTTGTAACTTAATCAATGCTTATATCTTACGAAATACAATAGTAACTTATAATTACACATGATTTATATTATAAATGATTTATATTTATAAGCAATTATATCTGATTTACAGAAATACGACTTCGAAAAAGTTACGTTAAAATATGATCTTTTTAACATCCACTATAATGTAAGATATATATAGGTATATTTTCGGTCCATAAACATATTAAGTTATAAAAATTATTTTTTAGCGTCAACGCTTCTGATTTGCAGCCCTAATATACTAATATATACTATAAACAAAACGGTACTACCCATGTATTAGTCAGCGCCTTTGCCCGACACTATAAACATTTCGCATTTCTAGATTCGAACTGTAAGTATCAAATTCGTGATTAGAATATATTAATATATCTATTCTATCAAACGTTTAGTAAAATCCGAAAATAATTAAATAAATATATTTTTCCGAGTTTTTTTTTAACATTCAGACCTTCTCGCATTTGAATTTGTCGATAAAGTCCTTCCATTAATTATAAAATAAAGATTGTTCTTCGTATCATTTTTAATTGTTTGAAGCTTGTATGTTCTATAAATTGAAAAATGTCTTCAAAATTGAGATGATCCACAAGAAATTTCAGAGAATTGTTACTAAATTGTTTATTTTACTTAATGTTTTATAATGAAATGTCAACTGTATT
Source organism: Pomphorhynchus laevis (assembly GCA_012934845.2). NCBI lineage: Eukaryota > Metazoa > Acanthocephala > Palaeacanthocephala > Echinorhynchida > Pomphorhynchidae > Pomphorhynchus > Pomphorhynchus laevis. The sequence continues at coordinate 7,514 of WNNJ02002059.1, forward strand.
TTACAATTGGAACGAATATTCCTGGTTTCTGTAGTTGAATTTAAAACCTATTTAAAATGGATTGTTGCCTCAATTCTCGTATATTTTAGACTGACGGCTTAACAATATGCTCAGGCATTTCCAAACAAAAAGATAATATTCTATTCATGCCAGCAACACCATTTGAATATCATATTGCATGTATACCTGAACAGTTTTCAATCTTAACGGTAAACCAATAATAATCTACTTGTAAATGATATATTAATTAATACTATATGTAATATCCTAATATCCTAAAATGTGTAATTTATTAGAATATATAGAATTATATTAATTAATAATATATATAATTATATATTATATGTATTATATATTATATTTTTTTGACATTCTACAAGTTGTAAGTTGATCATATAGAACGATCTACTATTTATATTTAATTACGCTATATGTGATATATTATATTTCAATTGTGAAGATAATATAACAACGTTTCATTTTAATGGACAATTTGCGGAAACCAAAGTAACCCTTCAAATTTATTAAATAAATTATAAATAAATAATGGTCGAAACTTCAATTTTACTTCAATTTAAAATACCTCATGATATTTTTATTAAAAAGAAACATAAAAACTATTATATAAGTATTAATAAAATATGTCTGACATACAGTCTGACAAAATATGCATTTTACGATTGTCGTGCAAAACTCGTCTAATCATTTTACCCATAGGTTAATAATAACTATTTTTATTATTGATTTATAATTAAATTGTAATATTTAAAAATGACAGGAATAAATAAGAACTGGCTATTTCATAAATATCACACTTTATATTTAATTATGCTCTATATTATATGTGATATATTATATACAACATCCTTCTAACAAATCAAAATAACAATGAATGAACAATTCATAATATTTTATTTGGCATTTTTAAAATTGAATTTTAAAAAATTAAATTATATTATTAAAATGTGATTTGATATACAAATAAATATGCAATTCACGTTTGTTATTACGCGTCTTTTCGTGTTACATTTAAATTAATATGATATGTTTTTTTATCATCAATACCCTTTCGAAAAGGGTATTTAATCGGCATTTTCTCAACTTGAAAATATTAAACGAGAAATAATTTAACGGACATCTACGAGAAATATTATATTCTTTGATGCAAATAGAGAGAGAGTAATTGTTTAAAATTATGCGCTTTAAATCAATTGCGATCATGTGTGAAATTTTTGACACGTGACAATACCTTTATTATTGAAATTACAAGCATTTAATGATATATAATTTTCAAACTAAGAATAAACATTAAGAGGGAGAGTACCTCTTACATATAAGAAAGAGGAAAATGTAATCGAACAATAGAGCAGGTAAGAAAAATTAAAAGTACATAGATATCAATTATGTCACTTCCATATATTCATAATGTGTAAGTGCAGATTCATCTTGTTCATATGGATATTAATTGTAATTATTGAAAGTGTATAACTCCGTAACTTGATCCGTATTCAAATACTAAAATAAATCCATTTCAGCTTATAGATCTATCTATGTTTAAATGAATAAAATACTTAAAGTAATTAAAACACATTTTAAAATTGTTTTAAGGTAATCGAAATTAATACTGGATTAAAAGCTCATCATTACAAAAGGTCATACCTAACCTTTTACACCATTTAATGATTTAATGTTATTAACTAGTCTATTATTAGATCAGGTATATTATTAACTGTTCTAAACTACTTTTAAAATTGAAACTATTTTCAAAATTAGTTTTAAACTTTTTAACTACTGTTTTAACTAAAGTTTTTATTCTTTTAAACAACTTTAAAAACTAATAAATTAAATCTATTTTTAATTTATATCGTAAAGACGACATATTTCAATTTGCCAGAAACATATTTTTGCATAAACATATATATTTAATATATTTGGTTATTTATTAGATAATCCAATATTTATTGTTTTATTTAGTTAATATTAAAGAGAAATTAATTGTTATAATTACTATAATGTCTATCTTACAGAAATTCAATCATATTAAATTAATAGAATCCATAAGTAGTTTGATAATCGAATTAATAGAAGCCGTTAAAAGTAGAAACATCTATATTTAGACAAATAAGAGGTGTTCCAATGGAAGGTATAGCTGATTAATTTTTGAGCTTTATAAAATATTAATATTCTATAAACTATATAAAGATATAAAATATATTTTCTAGTCCGCTCTTTACAAATTGAGATTTCGCTGATGTAATATCTAAATCGATATGACAGTTTATTTTACAAATATTTGCTTTATATTTTCCACACACGAAATACTAACTATAGCGAGAGCTTAAATACATCTAAGATAAGCATTTGAAAAGATTATTTGATAAAATTAGAATGAAAATGAAAATAACAAACAATTTTAGAAGAAAAAATAAAAATCAAAATTATTTAAAAGTAGGGACATCTATATTTAGACAAGTAAAAGGTGTTCCAATGAGAGGTAATAGTAGCCCAATTATAGCTGACTTGTTTTTAAGCTTTATAGAATATGAATTTGTTCATAACTGTGTAAAGAACTAAATTTAAACAATATAAATATATGAAATATATGTTTCGATACATTGATGATATATGTGTATTTAATTCTAATAATTTTTATTCAATTAGTGAGCACATTTATCCAGAAAGCCTTATTCTTAACAAAACCAATATTAATGATAAAGAAGGTGTATATCTAGATATGAACATTAAATTAACATTAACTAAAACTACTATTAATTTATATCGTAAAGATGACATATTTAAATTTACAAGAAACATATTTTTGCATGAGCATTCATGCATACCATATAATATAAAATATAATACATTAAATAATGAAATTTTAAGAATTGCAACAATATGTAATGATATTGTATTTCTTCAAAATCATTTAAATAATTTAATAGATACATATTTTAAACTAGGTTACTATAAAAGTAAAATCAAACAGAAAAAAGTTAATATAATAGTTTAAAAATATAACTGCTGAATAGTTTAAAAATGAATTTAAACTATTCAGCAGACAATTTATTTACAAAAGGTCTGCAGTCGATAACTGCAGACCTGTGGATACATAGCAATGTCGAATGATTTAAAATAGTTGATAATGATCACTTATTGATAAAGAATTCTTCGAGCTGGATCAAAAGATCGGAAAATTTTATTTGATATTTCGCTAACCTTAGCATCGTTAGATAATAAATTATCCACTAATAAATTATACATTGATGATATATGTGTATTTAAAAGTAGGGTCATCTATATTTAGACAAGTAAAAGGTGTTCCAATGAGAGGTAATAGTAGCCCAATTATAGCTGACTTGTTTTTAAGCTTTATAGAATATGAATTTGTTCATAAATGCGTAAAAAATAAATCTAAATTATATAAAGATATGAAATATATGTTTCGATACATTGATGATATATGTGTATTTAATTCTAATAATTTTAATTCAATTAGTGAACAAATTTATCCAGAAAGCCTTATTCTTAACAAAACCAATATTAATGATAAAGAAGGTGTATATCTAGAACTACTGTTAATTTAAACCAGGTTACGATAAAAATAGCATCAAGCAGTCCATATATACTAGATATGGACATTAAATATACTATATATGGACATTAAATATGGACATTATTATATTTACAATATAATATATTGCCATATTGGTTTTGATATTGGTTTTCTTCAAAATCATTTAGGTAATTTAATTGAAAAATTTACAATAAAATTTATAATAAAATTAAAAATGTATTTTTAATAGCAATTTTTATTCAATAAGCGAAGGAATTTATCCAGGTAGCCTCATTCATAATATAAACCAATATTGATGATAAAGAAGGTAAACAAATACAAATCGCTAATGTATATTCTATTGTATCGTATTAATGAATCGTGTTAAATTTATAAAAATGAAATTTTTTAAAATAAAAATATTTTTTTAATAAATCTATAATTCTTAATAATTGAATCAATAAGTATAATTTATTAAAAGCTTTAATAAGTAGAATATATAAATATATGTTTTGTAATAATTTTATGCTCTTATAATTTTTATCCAGAATAGAATTGAATAGAATTTATTTAGAGTGGCCTTTGTGGTAAATAAAACCATTTACAGGCCCACTATAAAAATTAACAGACAAGTTTACGTCCGATGAATGTTTGAACTTGTATGTAGAGTTATTGAATTGATTGCGGCAGAAAGTGTTATTTTAGTTCGTTTGCAAGAAGTATGGCGATCAAGGAAGTTTTGAAGTGTTTAAGCGACGTCAATGATTTTGTGTCTCGAGGAAGTTTGTTCCAAAGGCGTGGTGCAGCGATGGTGAACGCACGATATCCGTGATTACCGTTGTGACGGGAAACGAAAAGCGAGTAGGAGCGATGACTTCTTAGGGAGAGACCAGTCGTCATATTGGATGCGCTATCAGGAAGATATAGATAAGGAGGGTTGTGCCGGAATTTAATTTGCCATGCAAGTGTGAATTTGATTTGCCATCCAGGTAGTTTTATTCTTAATAAAACTAATATTGATGATAAAATTATGCTATATGTGCATAAAACTTAAGATAAAAGATAAAACTTAATTCACTTATATAAAAATACTGCTTTATTTCTACTTTTTTAAATAATTATTTAATCCTAGTAATCCTTCAATCATATTATATTAAATCATAATTATTAAATCATATTATTGGAATCGAAAATTACATGAAGTCCAAAAAACCTAGGTTCATATGTATTGCTTTTAAGTGTACATTAAAACCACTTTCGGTTTATATGAATAAAATACTTAAAGTAATTAAAGCATGTGGATGTTTTAATGTGTGCATCCAAATGTACATCAGCATGTGGATGCGGAAATATCAGCGACGCATCGGACTTGTACGGTTTGGACTGTCAAAGCAGCAAATCCCGCCACACTCGACACTCCGAGTTGAAACACATAATTCGAATGGCTTTGTCTTCAGCGTGGATACGTTCTCGATTAGAACCGGTAGGACTGTGTCGCAACGATGACAAGAGACCGGATGGAGGAACTTTGGTTCTTTGGAAGAACGAAAAAATACTAATTTGGGACGCTACCTTCATTAAACCTCTAGCGGCGAGTTACGAGGATAAAGCATTCATTCGGACCGGTGAGGTAGCCGCTTTCGCAGAATGCAAGAAGAAGGAAAAGTACAACGAGATCGATGATAGGATATTTACATTCGTTTCTGTAGTTGTTGAGTCTTTTGGTGTTTTGGGCAAGGAAACTTCGTATTTTATCGAAGAGATCGAAATATGATGTCCAAGATCACAGGTGAAATTCGATCAACGGCTTTCCTCAGGCAGCGATTAATCGTAGCGGTTCAGCGAGGCAATGGCGGTTGTATACTCGAGTGCCTAAGTGATCAATTGGTTACCGATTTTTTTGAAGGATGAAATTGCCCCAGTATTGAAGACTACAATCATATAATTATATAATTAAAACACATTTCAAAAAATATTGTAGGGTAATCGAAATTAATACTGGTATAAAACACTATTTCCATATTAATAGAATAGATATTTTTTCATGTCAAAAGAAAAATTCTTCACATGTTTAGATGTACAGTTCTGTATTATTATAATAATAAAACCAAGCTTTATAGCATTATAACTTAAATTTTATATTTAATTTAACATTTTAATTTTATAATTTCATGACAAAAAAATATTATTTATAATTTAAACTGAATTTGTCTGTATAATTAAAGTAACACACATTTATCAAGTTATTCATCCTGATATTCATATTACATTGGTTCACAATTAAAGTTTCGAAACAATTATTGCAAGTTATTGTTCTATAATGGATAAAAAGGGTATAAAGGTTAAATCAGATAATAAAACTATACCTATATTATATTGGAATCCAAAATTACATAAAAATCCAATAAAACCTAGGTTCATATTTCTGTCTATATGAATAAAATACTGAAAGTAATTAAATCACACTTTAAAAATATTGCAAGGTAATCGAAATAAATACAGTTGTAAAACACTATTTCGGTATTAATTCTACAAAAGAAATTTTTAGAACAGACAAGGAATAAATTTTTAGAATATAAATACGTACGATTTTAGTACGCTTTATACAAATCTACATTCCAATTTAATATCAAATTTATTAATCAAATGTTTTGCAACAATTGTTTTAATTTATTTCGTTCTGATTATCACAGCTTCATCCTATTGAACTGGCAAGGCAGATTACATTATTAGAATGGTCAATATTTCGACGAATAAGTATAGAAGAGCTATTGAACAAGAACTGGCAGCGAAAAGACAAGGAAACTGTTGCACCAAACATATTTCAAATGACAAAACTATGGAACAAGGTATATTTGACTGATGCTCTTAATCATCAATTATATATTTTCAAGTTATCCTTCTGGGTAAGAAAGGAAATAATAGATGCACCGTCAATAAACGAACGAGCTGCTGTAATCACTCGTTTCCTTGAAATTGCTCAAGTGTGTCTTTCCTTAAACAACTTCTCTGGATTATTCGCTATCACATCAGGAGGACTAGGGTTCTCCGCCATTCGCGATCTCACCGATACATGGAAAGTTAGTCAAATTTGATTTATTAAATTTCATGTTTTAATTTGTGATTAGAAAGCATTAAAATTATTGTGAGTTTTAATTTTTGAATGTCTATTTTGTGGATTGTAAATAACTTGATAGTGTGCATCATACAAGACTGAAGACGGCTATACATTTTTCCGAACAATTTTAATAAATTTTAATCTTTAAAATCTTGGTATCTTGTTATAAATTTTTGTATGTGAATATTATATGTATATAATTCTGAGTTGTTAATCATAGTTAAGGATTCATTTGAAAACCCCGACGTTTTACGTATTTGACACTTTTCCAACATTTGTTATGCATTCTTTGTATTGCTAAATGCATTGAGTAACAATTGGAAATTGAAGATACACGATGCAAAACATGTATGTCTATATCGTAAACGAAATCTTAAATAGCAATATCAACAAACCGAGGGTAAAAGAATTCAACAATTGTAAGATCAGGATTGTGAAATACGTTGGAACCTGTCAGAAAGATGGTAGCGGTAAACAGTTGAACTTTCCTTCGCAAGACGAATCAACTTACGACGTTCACAATAAAAAAAATATAAAGGAAAGGTCGGTTGCATAAAGCATATACTTTATCACAAAAATGATGAATATATAAAATATTTTACGAAGACGGCTTCGTATGTATACGAAGAAAAGATACTAAACCGAACAGATAATGATAGGGTATATCTTCAATTAAATAGTCTAAATTAAAAGACATATTTCAGATCGCATGAAGTGACATGATACTGTTTTATTGATTTCTTACGTTTCTAGACTGCCATTTTTAGACTAATTGTGTTCGTGCTATTTATAGACTTGAAAGGCGGTTAAAGCGGCGAAAGTTGGTTTTAAATAACAATGCTGATATTGCGTTTTTAGGGTTTTTGTGCTAAATTATTCACTAAATAGCGATATTTCAAAATTATATAGATCACCGTTTTCAACGAATCCTATCGAACGATAGGATTCGTACGATCGTAGATAGTCATCTACGATCTAGTCATCGTAGATGACTAGGTCTTTATCACATGCACAATATTTAAATAGCTGTATACATCTATTCTGAAGGCATATCATTAAGTTGTCATAACATTAAGACAACTCGATGTTAAGGTCCCGAAAGAAGAATTTCTGACAATCGAGGTGATAAATAACAGAAATATATGCAAAAATAAAATTCTTTTTGCAATTTAGGATGAAGAGTGAGCCATGAATATGGAGTGATCAAAATTTGTTCAGTTATCTAGGCATCAAAATGAGGTTATGTCTTTAGGATAAAATTTTGCAGACGCTGCAGTGTCGACATATACAGATTGGGAAACAGTCTCAAACATTACACGAAATATATTGTCTCGGGCATACATAATATTAAAAACATAAGGCATGATAACATGCTGGTCAGAAACTGTTAGCTAAATACATCCCAATTGAGCTCGTTCTTCCAACATCAAATATAACGCCACATTTATACAACTCGTTGACAAGTCTAAAACGGAGAAATTATATCGTTATACAGAAGATGATAAAATTTATCGACCAGTAGTATGGAATTTAAAATAATAGATAATCGTATGAGGCAGCTTTGCTAATCTGTGTATGAAACAACTTGTTTTGAACAACCATAACATACAAACCGTTTGATTGTTGATCATATAGATAGCTGCATAGCAAAGAAAGTATTAAATCCCGAAAAGGACGACAGACTTAAACAAAAGCGATCAATATTTAAAACTGTTTATTTGATATTAAAAATTCATAAGTCAGAGAGTTCATACTTAAGAAAGCCAAACATTAACAGATCATATTGCTAGATGGCTATATGAATGCCCTAAACTATTCCTATAGTTGGCCGCTGTCCAGATTGACTTCAGCACAAGTTTAATTCAACGTTTAGTGGTTGATCGGTTTTATGGCCAGATGAATCAATTTTTGTCATAACTGATTTACAGAGGTTACATACAAATATCCCTACATAAGGAACGCTATCAGTTATATCACAATTAATAAATGTTTCAAAATGTGATGGAACATTAATTCGTTTTGAAATCTTAAAAAGCAATGAACTGCAATGGGTACACCGTTCACATCAACTGTTGCTGCCATCTGCATTTATATGAAAGAAAAGTCATTGTTAAATCGAGGGTGGACTCGATTCCTGCCTTTTTATAGGTAAAATGATTACAACTTTTGACTTTCCCGATAGCAAAGATTCAACAGAAATATTCAAGAATTAAATAAACATGGATAAATATTGAATTAGGTACAGTTTCAATAAGTTCTGAAGATTTAAAAACGAATTTTCATTTTTCATCAACATTCGCAACATCCATTAACTGTGATATAACTGATATCGCGACTTTTCTATGGATATTTGTATATAAACTCTATGTATAACGACGTTTCTGCGTTTCAAGAAACAGAAATTATGTTTGCTAGAAATTACAGAGTCCAAAAATGTGAGAAATCAACAAAACAGTACCAAGTCACATCTGACATCTGAAATATCTAAAATATAATATAAAAAGAAAATGTAACTGCAATAGTAATGGTGCATGGCCAAATAGTAATGATACAAATGTGATGGCCAAATGTAAATTATGTGAAAAACAATGCATTAAAGATTCAGAAATTCGCTTAAGCTTTTGAGGCTAAACAATCCAGAGAATGAGATAAAAAATTAGGTTGTATCCAAAATGCCGCGATTCTTTTAACTTAAAAAATATCTAAATTATAATAAAAATCCGGGATATAATTACATTATTTTCAATCAGACGTTAATAATGAAAAAGCTAGAATACAAAGTGAAATGTGGTTGATTTTACAAATTATGGCTGATAATACTTACAGTTAAACATATACCATATCTATAACAAAAAATCACAGTTGCATTCTTTCCGATCGAAAAGTTACTTATCGGTTTAAGTGCAACGGTAAATTTAAAAAGAAAATACGAGAATATATTTTAAAAAGCGCCTATAAGCTGAAGCGTTAACGTATTATTTCGATAATATAAGTCATAATAATGTATAATAAACATATTAAACATAATATGTTTAATATATTAAACATATATTAATTGATAATAGTCATGATAATGTAGTCATATTTGATAATATGACTACATTTTTTATTGTAGACTTAATTTAATTGTATATAAATAAAGATTTATTGACTTAATTGAATTTCAATGAAATTAAGTATACATAATTGACTTTATATTAGTTAAGGTAAAAAAATATTTGTTATTCTTCCAAATAATTTTATAAATGAAATTTTATTTTGTTGTTAATTTAGAAATTACCTATTCAATCACTTGAAATCCTTGATACATTCGAATCATTTTACGACAATGGTCACTATCGACCGTATGTGGAGCATTTGCATTCAGTTAGTCCTCCATGTGTTCCATTTTTACGTAATTTTGATTAACTTCAACAAAATTCTTATATTTTCTTCGTTAGCTGATTATTTAAGCAAGGTTCTTAAGATTGGAGATGGGAATCCTGATTATTGCTATGACAATCAGAAATCAACGGAACATCGTTTAATTAATGTATCCAAACATCTACGATTTTATGCTCTTGTCAAGGATCTGCAAATCTTTCAGTCAACCCCTTACAATCTTGCTCCTCATCCGGATATTCAGGTGATTCGATATTCTATTTGCAACTTTTTATATTCCCTAATTTGCATTTATTATGCAATAAATGCAAAGATGCATAAACGCACAGTGAGCTATATATTTACGGTTCCTAAAAAATCAATTTTGTTATTTTTAAAATCATTAAAAAACTAAAATATGAAATAGTCTTTTTATTTGACTAAAAATAGTCTTTTTTCCAGAAGCATCTGGTAGTTTAATCACCAATGTAATTAATTAATTATAATTAATTAATTATTAATTATAATTAATTAATTATAACAATTGTATATCGTCGAGCCTGATAGTCTAACGTCTCGATTCGTATCTAGCCAACCCCTTACAGTTGACCCCTTATCCGGATATTCAGGTGATTCGATATTCTATTTACAACTTTTTTGTTAAAGTTGTTGTGGTTATATTCCCTAAATTTTATTTAATTATTGTTAATTAAAAAGCTAAAATATAAAAATAGAGTCTTTATATATTTTATAATTAAAGAATCATTAATTTTATTAAAATCCAGGAGCATCTGGTAATTTAACTAAATATCTACGAAATTATAACAATTGTATATCGTCGAGCCTAATAGTCTAACGTTACGATTCGTATCTAGCCCGGCGAGTTGTAATTACACGTGAAAAATTAATTTAATTGAATAAAATGGCAGTTTATACCGACATAAAGCTTGGATCATCAAAATACTTGTGATAAATTCTTTTTATAACGAAGTACTTCGCAGTTCTACGAGATTAGTAACTCATTTTAGTTATGAACTCCTTCTTGTTATTTACTTCATCATTATGATTTGTTTTAGTAATTTATTTGTTTAAGGACTATATATTGAAATTGGACCCTTTGCAAGGTCATACAGTTGATTCGTTCGAGGATTATCTTTATTCGAGAAAAGTTGAAATTATGAGGAAACCATTGGTTGAAGGCAGCAAAGAAGAGGTTAGCAACTAAGAACCTTATTGTAATTGAATGTAAATTAAGCTTCTAGAATGAAACAGGTCTGTCAGTTCCAAGTCATTATCTGATTTCACCTGGAATAAAGCCTAGCGTCCGTAAAACCTTATAATATGTTAATACATTAGTGTCTGTAAATATTGTTCTCAATAAATTTTGTTAATTTCATTCATCCAATAAAAATATTTTATGATATTTTTGTAATTAACAATATTTTAATTAAGATTTATGAATATTGATTTTGAAATTTGTAAAATTATTAACAAACTTTAAAATATATAAAAATATACACTGTATTAAATAGCTTTAATTAAGTTTTTACGCTTACTTAATAAAATTAAAGATTAAATAAAATATTTAAATAATGTCATTATATTATTTAATAAAATAATATAATGTATTTAATTAAAATGTATTTAATTATATCATATTTAACCAGAATCTTAAATACTTGTGAATACCGAGAACCGAGATGGATGGTAGCATCCTTAATTATAATTTCATTTTTGTATGTGAAATTACATATTTTATGCTTTCTATGTTGGCTTAAAGTGTGAATCGCATTATTTTAGAGTTGTTCATATTAGAAATATTAATTAATTATTAAAGTTATTCAAGTTATTAAAATTGAATTAATAATTTCAATGCATTATTACGTTCCAATAATAAAGATATAAATATATATAATATATATTATATAATATATAAATATTATATCTTTATATAATAAATTATATAATAAAGATATTTGTAATTTTAATATTTGATTTATTCGATAATTGTTATTTAATACTGTTATATTCTTTTCACCAGTATATTCGATACTAGTGCATTCTTTTGTATTTTACAACATGAGCTAAGGAATAGGGAAATAATTCTCAAATTTGCTGAACTACAAAAAATTTGTAGCTTAAATTTTGTAGCCCACATTTTGTTAAAAAATATCAAAGATTTATGAAAATGTGATTTTAAAAGATGATGTTATGCTTTGGATTATAGAAATGAAGTGGAAAAAATGCTAACACAAGTGTTATGATTATTTAATGTATAAAAAATTATATACCTTTAGAAATACTCATTTGATTGAGGAATATCTATGCGTATGCAGATTAATCTAGGTACTATCACGCAAAATGTCAACATCGTTGACTGTGCTACTTTGATTACATTTAGCAAAATGGCATTTGATTTTTACAATGCATTATAACCTATATTTTAACATAATAGATGTTGAATAATCCCCATAACTTGATTACTTTTACTTTTGCTATTCACAAAACATCCTTTTCTAAAAGATGACGGTAAAATTAACTACGTGAAATCTAAGCAAATGTTACATGTAAAAAATTATGATCTGTTATTATGTAAGTCAGTCGTACATACCTATTATGGTATGTAAGAAATGCATACCTACGATATGTACTTCTTGGCTTCCCTGTCAGAAAAAATGAGTTCCAGAATTATTTGCTGAATGCATGACCAATATCCACTGTAAGAATAAGGTCCGGATCAGAATGTACAACTCTCAAGAAGTTTCAAGATCACAATAAGAGTTTTGCCCGGATCTTCATTTACTCATCTTCTCCTTATAATCGTTTTGAATTAAGTGACGAAATCGATAGGAAATAAAGTCCAAACGAAAATAATCTATGCGGATGACATAGTACTCGTTGCAGAGAAATTAGAAGTCCAAACAAAGTATAAGGATTTGAAGTATACACTAGAAAACATTTAGACTTAAAGTGAATGCATTAATGATGATGGTAATGCAACTGCGAGTTAAAACGGCTACATCACTACATCCAGCAGGGATCGACTATTTGCAAGCAAATAGTTAGGGTCAACGCTATTAGATGTGTATGTTGCAATGATGCTGTTCGAAAATGTTTCGGGTTCAATTTCGGGATTAAATGTTTAAGTTTCATAAACAATAATTGAAAATGAAAGGCAAACTCATAATTCAAAAGTCGTTATGTTGTTCAAGATATAACTACAAACAACAAACGACCATTTGAAAGCGGAAATCAAAATCAAGTATATTCATCTTAAAGATGACAGTATCGAGAAAGTTAGCTCATTGTCTTACATCGTAAAAATGATTGACTGTCATGCAGTAGCTATCACGTTATTGAGAGTATACAAAAACAGCTTAAAAAACAGATACGAGAAATATTAGTGGCTTTTGCAAATGATAATTTTCACTTAAAACGAAAGGGGGCTGTCTACGTTTCTCATTCACAGTACAATACTGTTTAAATCGGTAACCTGATAGCTAAAAATGATGATGCTAGGACACTAGTCGGTGCGATAGCGAGAATGATGCGCTTCGTCTGCAGTATCTCTCCGATAAACCACTTTAAAACGATAGTTATTGAGGTAAATGATGATTTCGGGAATAAGCTTTATCTTGGAAAGAAACACACTTAGGTAGTATTTTATATAAAGGTACACGAGGATGACTGAGGGTACACTGCATATCCGCTCATGTTATAGCAAGTTGTCGACTTTAAAATGGTGAAAAGTATGTTTTCCTTGTTATGACAATTAGTCTTCAAATATCGTGTATACAAATAAACATATCAAGTAGACCGTGAACAGAATTTTTATTGAACTCGAATGTTCGATAAATAACGGCTATTTTTTATTCTGATGTTGATAGCAGTTAGCTATCGAAAATTTGATTTCAATAAAAATTTATTCACTTTTATCCTTTGATCAGTTAATAATTTTTATAAGTGAACAACAAATTTATAAAATAAATTGTTAATTGTTTTGTTCAAAAACATTAGTTAGACGAAGCCAGCATCCACTATATTAAAGAAATAAATGTGTAAATGTTAAAATTTAGACATATTTTTGTTGAACACATCTTAATGACACAATTTGATTACATGATTAGATTGTTTTGATGCTTTAATAATCAAATCAGCTAACTGTGTCTACGTATTTAATATAATTATAAAATAAACAAAACATAATAATGCTAAATCAAAATTTAATAATTAAATAATAAAATTAATAATTGTTTTTAGATTTTCTATAATTTAAATCAAGTTGAAAAAATGAAATTTAAAATAAACGTCAATTTTATGAATTGACTAATAATAACATGTCAGTAGAACAAATCAAATCAGCTAACTGAGTCTACGTATTTAATATAATGATAAAATAAACAAAACATACTAATGCTAAATCAAAATTTAATAATTAAATAATAGGAAAGAAATATTAAAGAAATAAATGTGTAGATATATTTTTGTTGAACACATCTTGATGACACAATTTATTTGATTACATGATTCGATTGTTTTGATGTTTTTATAATTTTGATATTTTCAATCTTTTGATATAAATTTACAAGTGCATTATTGGCATATAAAATATTATTGAATCTTTAATGTTCAAAAGAACGATTTACAGCTTATTTAATTTAACTGCTAAAATGAAATTCTGTAGATTTTAATAATGCTTTCTTAGTTCTTTTTAATTAAGCTTTCTACTGCTTTTCTATAGCTTTTTTTACAAATCTAGAGAACAAATTGGTCTTTCATGACCAATTGTTTAGTTTTTTCAAGCGAAGAATGAACTATTTTCTTCGTTTTTCTTGGTAACATACAGTATGAAATTGAAATGTCCTGCTACTAAGGTAAATTTTCGAAATTTAATTTTCCAGTAGAAAAAGGATTACGTAATTTCAGAGTTAAACCATCTAAAAGAAACAGTTTCAAGTATAGCGGAAAGTGACTAAATTTTTTGTGATATTTTTAGTTTAATGTAATTTTAATGCAAATATATGGGAATGTGCATTCGCAAATTCATAAGAACGAAAGCTTTACTAAAGCTAATACAAGTGAGATTCAAGTGAGATTTAGCAAGTGATTTATCAATCTTTTGTTTAAATTTTTTGATTCTAATTTGCCACGCACAATTTTTAGAAAAGCTCATTGAATATTTAGAATTAAAAAGACCATTTTACAACTGTCAATACTTAATCAAGATTGTATGTTGAATATTTGCCGAATATTTAACTGTAAATTCCAATATAGTAATATATATATAACAGCAATACAGTTTATTTTTTTTTAGTTTTATACAAATATACACCTGCTTTAGTAGGTGTATATTAGTACACCTGCTTTAGTATTTAATTTGTAGTAATATTAATATTAAATTTAATATTAAGCAATATTTCGTAAATATGAAGCAAATACTTATACTTACAATTAATGTACAATTAAAATTAAAAAATAAAATGTAATAATTATTTATAATTAATTTATATAATTATCGTCTTATATAGAAAAGTGGCAAGTCTAAAATGAAAGCTATTGAGAAAAATAGCTTTTAAAAATGAGTGCAATTGTGAATTTTTTAATTAATTTTTATGAAATAATTATTTATAATTTAAGTTCGAAAATTAAAGTTAATAAATTAATTAAAGATGATAAATTTATTTTTATTATAATTAAAAAAAGTACTTTACATGTTATAATTTTAATTGTAATTAACGTCTTATGAAATCGATTTAATAAAAAACAAGTGTTCATATGTTACGGTTTTGCTATTTCGTATTAAATTACGATTAATTTGATCAAACATATCAGATAATACCAAACAATAATTAATTACGAAATATTAATAATAAAGATTTTATTAAATTGCAAAACAGAAATGCAAAAATAGTCTTAACAGTCAGTTAAAGAGTGTCAGTTAAAGACAGAAAGCACAACTTCAATCTATTTCTTTCTTGCCGTCTTCCCTTTCTTCATAGCCTCAAATCCAGGGGGATCTGAACCCCCAACCAATCCAACACGCCGCCTTCCGACTGAACCACCCGGGGTCTTTCATCCCCCTCAATTTAATTAATTTTTGTGATTTCTTCACCGATTCCGAGTCGAAAAACAAAATGGAATTATCTAAAATTTTCCAATAGTTGGACAAATATTAGGTGGTCGACACATGTAGTAAAATTACTACTTCATTTAAATAAATATTAAGCAAATACTTATATTTTAAAAATACTTAATGTACAATTAAATGTGTAATTTAAAAACAGTCAATTAAAATTAATCATTTTATATAATGATCGTCTTATATAGAAAAAGTGTCAAGTCAATTCTAAATTTCAATTAAATTTTTATCGTGGTAAAAAATGATTGTATTTAAGCAAGTTCTTTTATCAAATTGCAAACTATTTATAAATCCGATAATTACTCTATTTCCCACCTGCGTATTTTTCATATTGTAAATGTAGCTTTGTCAAATTATCAAAACGGTAACAAAATGTTTAATTTATCATTAAACAATAAATCCAAATCTTCTATAATTTTCGCTCTAGTTTAAAATGTCTTTAGATTTCTCTAGTTTGCATTTTTAGTTTCTTTTTTAAAGTCTATATGAATTGTCTACATTCATGCAGACATTGCATTTTCTACTTTTGGGTGCCTTCTACATTTTTACTTCCTTTTGTTTACGGAAAAAGTAACTATTCTTTTCCTTTTCTATATCGTGAGCTGCTTGAACTTTGTCGTCTTAGACTTATTACACAGCTGAAATAGAGAAATAGAGAAAGGTTAACAATAAAAATTTAATGTCAGAACCAACGTTTCATAAATTAGAAGTCTGTAAAACACCAGGATTCAAATAGAGGCACAAATTGTTCATTCAAATATTAAAATGATCATAGCGGTTAGAATTACTAATTTGCAAATCATTTTTGGTCAATGATCAACGACAATTTTAACATTTATTCGGTTTCGAAAGTTATAAAACATGACTTGGTAAGAATACAATAACAAGATAATTTACTAATGCATGTTTTGTTGTAACAACTTATTTTTGAAATATATTTTGACAACATCAAAGTTTATGTTTAATCAATTAAAATGTGGCTTCTGTCAAAGTGGATTCATAACATTGATGGTTACTATGCAATCAATTCAAATACTCATAGTTTCATTAGAATTCTTAGATACATTCATGCATATTCATATTTTGAGAATTTAAAAAGTCAACACAATTTGTAAAACGAAATAATTAGCCAAAGAAATTTTAAATTATATATATAATATTATATAATATTATATATATTTTTAAATATCTTGATAATAATATAATTGATAATGATCATTTATAATTGATATTGTTCATAATTTATATTCATTTTTATATTTTTTATAATTGATATTGTTCATATAAATAGAACTAATAGAACTAATAGAAACATGCGACATACTCGTAAATACATCACAATTTCTGTTGAAACACAACATATGTTGGATAGTTTTCTGCACCGAGCTATTATACTTTTACATAAATAAATATTCAAAACAATTATTTTTACAATTTTTTAAACTTTCAGATGTTTTTAATATATAAAATCAAATTCACAAAACGTCAAGCTTTCTCAGGCTCGTGTGGTGTCGAGTCGTAGCCTTGAATTGTGCATAGGCCGCGATCGTCCATGCACTACCTTATGCAAGCAGTGTTGCCTCGCTGAATTGCGACGCTTATCATCTGCATCAAGAAAGACGATGCACGAGCAGCACCGGAAATCCTCGCAAGACGGCTTCCGAGTTCCCGCATAAAATAAAGAGAATAAGGACCCATGGCCCTCAGAGGCTATATTGCTATTAGGTTGAACAGATGTTGGCGATGGTCTAGGTCGACGTATTTTCGATATTTACGGGTGTGCACCCTTTGCGACCAATCCAGACTTATATACCACCAAGTGTTCGCTACTCTGCGCCATAGTGTTTGGGCACGTAAAATCCCAGGCTAGATACAACCCTATTTTCCAAGCGACAAGGGTTCTGCCGTCTGGGCATTTGCCATCTGACCTGGATACAATTTAATTATTAAATTTTTACAATTAAATGATTAAAATTATTTAAAATTTTATTTATAAATTCAAATTACAAATTTAAATTATTTATAACAAAATATCTGATAAATTTATAACCGCGTAAATATTTAATAAAAATTGAAATTTAAAATATTAATTAAACTATTATTAGATAATTACATTTACTTTTTGTTATACCATAATTTAAATTTATTAATATTAATTAAATTATTTTCGATTCATATCATCCACTGCCATTATATTTTATATTATAAAGTATAATCAATAATCAATATCGATTATAAAAATATCGATTATTAACTTGATCAGTTAATAATATCTGTCATTCTTGTTTAATTACTTGAAAGTTCTTATAACTTGTTTTTATAAAATGGACCTAAATCAAAAATATATCAAAAATGCATAATTTTTATTTATGTTATTCCGGGTCGTAAGCGATAAAATCTTATATAATTATTTATTATTTATAATTATTGATATTTATTTAATTATTAAATTTTTATTTAGCATTATATTTTAATTTATAAATAATTTAAAATACATAAACTCAGTTAGCTGTACTGACTGTCTTGATAATATACTCTGTCTTAATAATATAATACAATAATATAATATAAATATAATATAAATATAATTTGTATAACAAACTGTAACAATATTATTTAGAAATAATATACATCAATAATTGATGAATAACGAAGACATTAAGTATTAAACTAAAATTTATTATGTAGGATATAGAGAAAATATCTTTTGAATAACATTTAAATCATTTAACAAAATCACTGGTTTGTTAAATTAATTAGGACGAAAAAGTTAGGCAACTTGGCCGAAACGTCTTGAATATCATTTTGTGCAATTTTCCTGTTTTATTATTTCTGAAGAGTATATATGGCCGAATCACAATGTGATCCAGGATCGCGATCGCAACGTTATTTACCATATATATAAATATATATAATATATATTATATGCGATATAATATATATTATATATTATATGCGATACAATGTATATTATATGCGATTGCTACAGGATTTAGTTATCTGTATTTACTTAGTTATATAAATATAAATTGAATAAAATCTTATATAATTATTTATTATATATTTTTATTTAAATTTAGCATAAGTTACGTAAACTCAGTTATCTGATATGATTTGTTCTACTGACAAGTTATTATTGACAGTGAACTTTTTTCCCTGTAATATGACTCTGTCAGAAATGCTGAAACTGTGAATTATTGGTTATAAAAATTATTAAAAATTAATAATGTTTTTTAATGTTCTAGGAATAAATTCTTCAGTTTAAAGAATTTTGTTTCTATTTCTTATAAATCAACATAATATTATTCAATTAAGGTATTTTACACTAACATAAAAGAACTTTTTATGTCGAGGAATAGGGGCCGAAACCTGATAGCATAGAAATTCCTCCTTATGATTTCTAATCCTTATTCTTATACATCGTATGTTATTTATTAGTCAATTCATAAAAAATGCTTTTTATATTTTAAATTTAAATTTTAAATTTTAACTTGATAAAATAAATTGTATAAAATCTAATATAAAATATGTAGACTCAGTTGTATGATCTGATATGTGCTTAATATTAGCTGAATATTGTATAGAATTATATAAAATCTTATATAATTATTTATTATTTATCTTTATTTATATAAAGTATAAAATACGTAGACTCAGTTATCTTATCTCATATATGTTTAATATTAGCCGAATATTGTAACTGTAAATTCCAAATTGCTCAAGCCTAACTGCAAACAGCGGTCAACTGAATTTTATCAGAATCGAAAGAATAAAGAAACATAAGGCCTAGAGTCGATAATCGGGTATACATTTGTAAAACAACATCTTAAAACTATGCATATATACCTGTCACACTTAATTGCCAATGCAATTATTATGTATCCGTTTCGAGAAGCTACTCAACATCACTAAGTGACACACAAAGTGATTGACCGTGTAACCATAGCTCGGAACTCGTACATGTGTCAATGAATATTGACAACATCCGATGAATTTGTAGTATTATCAGTTTGCATTGCCTATGTGAAAGTTCCATTACACCTTATTGAATTCTATGTATATCACCGTTTAATAGATTTACAGAAACATGTGAAAGAATACGTCCCATTGGCATTACCGATGTTGATTGTCGTATCATCTGCAAGGCGAATCCTGTATCACTTCAAGTCCAATACGCAAGATGTTGCACATTGGACTTGAAGTGATACAGGATTCGCCTTGCAGATGAGTGTTTTGAGTGTAGATGCTATCAACCCATTTAATCGTCTAAATTGATGCGTTAAAATACACAACATGTGCTTCACGTGCCCCTCGTGCGACTGTGCTTTCGAAAACATTTATCGTGCTAGAAGGCGATTAACTATATTGTCGGGAATGAAAACGCAAAATGATCCCTTCACAATGGTATCATTTTCAATGGATTCGGTGCCCCTTATTCAAAGTGAATGGAGTGAACAAATTATTAATATACTAGCATCCCAAATATGACGACATCAACATTCTTGGGCCGCAAATTGGAACGGGTGGGTTCATGGTCAAGTATATCTCCGATCAGATAGCTAGTAATGTGAACCTGGTGAAACGTCTCAGTAATGTTTCAGCTTGACCACACATTGCTTACGTCGGTTTAGCGAAACTTGGCAATGGAAATCCACATAATTTCTTCAAACAACACTAGCTGTAATAGAAACAACCACAGCACTTAAGAGCTTAGTCCTTCGGGAGACGCGGTCTATCTGTCTCCCCCAGGATATTACTCGATTTATCCCTAAGCACATCTACACCCACTTTACTCCTTACATACCCCCTCACTCCTCTTTATCTCAAGGTCTTTTAACCCTAGTGAAAAGCGCATTAAACTACTCTTGAAAGCTCCTTAAACTACTCTTGTTTAGCCCTATCTTGTTTAGCTATATCACTTTGTAAGAACGGTAAGCGTATAAGCATAGCCAATGTCTATATTCGGCCAGGAGAAATTCACAAGAACCGTGACCTCCTGGATCAAATATTGGGGAGCGGTTATGACATGTTACTTGGTGACTTCAACGACAGAACTAGTCGTTGGATTAAAATGTAACCGCAGAGCAAGGATCGACTATCTTATTCATAAACCACCTTCCCCCACCTTTCATTGCTCTACAACAAATTCTCTCCTCGATATATTACTGCTACATAAGATGTGGTTGTTGAAACCCATTTGCACCGAGCAGTCGCGTCAACAACATACCACCTCTCATGACCTAATTCGCTGGCGGCTAGAGGACGATACGTTGCTTAGAAGAAGGTTTCACTTTGACCCTATTAAAGTGGCCTTCTTTCAGGCAGCTATCCAACTCTTCCCTAGAATTGGAATTGAGAGTTTGACCGAATTTAAATCCTACCTCTCATCGCAAGCTACCGCGATCCTTTCAACTACCTATAAAGGTCGAATATACATTCCCACTCCAACAAAGCTCAAGGTCATAGCTAAAATGTTACACCTTCCCAATCTCTCTGTTTCCGCCAGACATATCCTCTCGAATGAATATTGGAGCTCTAGATATAGGCTACAGCTGAGCGGGGATATGGCAAGCATTGCTCACCTAAACCCTTCTCAGGCTTCCTTCTGGAAGATATTCAAGAAGGAGAAGTTTGTTTGCTGGAAGGATAGAGCCTTGGTTTGGATTGGTAGCATATGCCTTGACAAAGTTTTAGAGGAGTCACTTTCCTTACATAATTATGGAGCCACTCAATCTCCCCAACCAATCCCGCCTTGGTGTGACTTCAGGAGTAGGGACTTATCTGTTACAGATATCCTCAACTCCTGGGGACCACTCCCTGCACCTCCAAATCCCACGCGCACTCACCACTAGTGTCTGTCAGCTTTTGACATACAGTCAGATAAAGGAGGTCGCCATCACAATGCTATTAGCCTCCCCGTCTGACATAGCGGACATCAACATCAGCCGTCGAGTTTTTTTACCTAAAAAGATATTAATCACTTGTCCTAAAGATCTGCGGCCCATCTCGATTCAAAACGCCCTCATATCCATCTACGAGAAAGCGCTTGCGCGTAGAATCCGTGTTCATTTATGTAGGCGTAATTTGATCCCACCGAATTTTCATGGGTTTGTCAAAGGGCGCTCGGTCCATTCAGCAATTGGTGAAGTGCATCAGTTTTGTCAGGATAGTAGTCATCAGCTTGCTGTGGCTGTTTTTCTTAATTTTTCAGCTGCATTTGACCGGATCTTCATTCCCTTCATTATCTCCTCTCTCAGGTCCATCGGGTTACCTGCGAGAATTATTAACAGGGTGGACATATTGTTGTACACCAAGCGGTTCTACTATGATGACGACCCTGATCCGCGTCAGTTCTACCCTATTACGGGTGTACCTCAAGGATCCCCACTTTCTCCTATCTTATATCTTGCTGCATCCATTGTACTATTCAAGAATTTTAAACGTTATCAACGTCTAGTGGTATATGCTGATGATACCACAGCCTTGTTCTCTAGACGCAGGTGCAAAGATGTAATCTCTGACATCAGCCGTTTCTTTTTAAGATTAAAAGATCAGTTGCCCCATCCAATCTTATTTTAAACTCCTCTAAATCGCAGGTGGTAGTCTTTCATGGCGTTCCTGCCACCAAAAAGAAACTTAAGAGACTAGCACTCTCTGCACTCTCCTCCATTTTGCAGCATTAACCACTCCCCATCTTCACGAGTCGAGTAAAATATCTTGGGTTCACCGTTACGGTGAATTGGTCGGCGAAAGCTGACCTGGATAGACTTAAACGTGACCTGAAGAAAGCTAAATGGGCTCTGAAACGGGTCCAGCGTCTGTCATTGAATGGGATAACCCAAGTGCGCCTCTGGGGTACTTATGCTATCTCGGGATTAGTCTTCTTCTCACGAGGACGTCCCCCAGAACAAAGACTAAGGTTTCTTAAGCTCCTCATCTCGAGATTACCAACCATAGTCCGCCTTGACTGGACTCTTAGGTGTGTGAGAGACCCCGAATGGTTCAGTCAGAGGGCGGCGCGCTGGTGCGGCTGAGGGGCTCAGATCCCTCTAAACCTGTGGCCGTGAATATAAGTTGATGATTTCAAAATACACGTCGTGAACGGCTTCTATTTAAAGTTGTCTTTTGCATGTTTTTGTTTCTTAAGTTTTTATCGCCTATATAGTTATTAATAAAACCCTTATTTATTTATTTACTTAAGAGCTGTCAAATGGTTGATTTTCTTTTTTGATTTTGACAACAAAAAATGAACAATTACATGAAAATTATTCTAACGTTCACTATAAAATTGCAGGTATCAGAATATTATTGTATACTCAAGGAAAATACTATTTTATTTTGTAAGCAAGTTGTCGATCGTTTATATCCTTTTCAAGTGAAAAAGGATCTAACTTTTTAGCTTGAAAATGATCTAAACGATTGAAAGCTTATTTACGAAATAAAATCGTATTTCCCTTGAATACCAGCAATATTCATAATAATCCACCAGACTCAAATGAAATTCTCATGTATAATATAATATATATAAAATATATGCAAACAATGGATTGATTTGCCACTTTGCTTAAAATATCTATACATAAAATAATTATAAATAATAAATATTTAGATTCGCAGTAGTTACATATAATTTATGCTTGAACGAGTAACTGAAGAATAGTTTTGTTAACTCATTACATCAATTATCGAATAATATTGTGATCAGACTTAAATTGAAGCATGCACGGAACTTAAATAAAATTAATGTAATTTATTCCACATATTATAGTTTGTTTGTTAAATTACAAATAAAACTGCTCTTCAGAAAATTCATTGCTTGTTTACTAACATGAATGAAAAATTGACATAAATTTTTACAGCTCTGCATTTTTTATAAAAATCATATTCTGTATTATGCTAAATTACACAACTTACCTTAGGATTGCGTCTTTAGAACTGAATTGGAGATTAATGCATCTCGAAGATAATGCTCTTTGTACAATTCATAATTTCACGTAGATGATTTACGAGTGTGTCAACAACATATTCGCATTACCATCACACATACTACAAACAGCGCATTGTCTTCCCATAGACCTGTAATCCCGATGTATTCACAATGCTGAGGTAATTTATCATAATTCATCAATCTTTCTCCGATATATTGTGATGCAAGCGTGAAGGGCTCCAAACGGTATGTCATAAAGTGATAAGAAATATCACTGCTCAATAGTTGACGTCGGTTTGCTTTGGAATAGAAATATAACCCACTTTGGAGCTCGTCAATAAAGGTTTAGATTTTGAGAGACACGACAAGTCGTGAGAACGAATAACGACTTGTTTGAGACGAACTATTCGTAAGTTGGTTTTAGCATCGTTTTTTAACGTCATTTTAACAATCACGCCGTTTAGTACTCTAAGTCAACATTCGGCGTATTCACGAAACTTGCAATTGGTCAAAGTACAGGGAAAGTACTACAACCATGTGGCAGTTTAGTATCGTTGGTTTTTTAATCCATTAAGCGTAATCGCTTAGAGCTTGCTACGAATTCTAAAACGTTTTGCACGACTACGATCGATCAAATCAGCGACAAATTCTGCTACAAACGGTAGTTGTGGCTCAAAACGTATAATCTGGTTTGCTCTATGTCGATATGCATCATTGTTTTCAGGCATTTCGAAGATCCCGTGATCGATCAGCCTTTTTAATTATTAATAACGACAGCATTATTGGAGAGGTCACCTTAAATCCATCGCGTCGTTATATGTGCACCTTTTCAATTGTGAAGACAATATAACAACGTTTCCTTTTTAAAGGACAATTTGCGAAAACCAAAGTAACCCTTCAAATTTATTAAATAAATTATAAATAAATAATTAAAATAAATAATTATTTATTATTTATTCAATTATTAACTATTGAGCGACAATTGATTAATATGTTGAACGTTGAAAATATTTGGACAATATATGCAATAAATACCAAAAAGTACAATATTAATGAATATCAATAATAGTTTTAAATAAAAGTTTTAAAAGTAGTAATTTTATTCAAAAGTTTTAAATAAATTGATTTAATGGTTTTTGTGTGGTTCTTATATATTCGAAATAATATTTTCAGTTTTTCTCTTAATTAAAAATATGAATATTAATTATTGTTCATACTCGGAATCGTTATGAAGTCATCAAGTATTTTACAAACACACGCTTTTAAAAGCGCTCGCTTTATTTTTGAATCAAAAATAAAATTATAATTAAACATATTACAGATTAAAGTATTAATATAAATTATATTAATATTTTCAATCGAAAAATAAAAATTTAAAAACGTGGTATTATTTCTAATATATAATATAATTAATAATGTATTATATTTTCTAATATAAGAAGAGAAAATATAAGCATGAGAAGACTCGGCTTCAGTTAGTAAACTATCACTTTGTTATTCAATAAATTGTGAAAACTAGAGATCAGATAATGATGGGTTGAACAATATTTGACTGATTGAGAGACTGGCGGTCTCTCAATCAGTCAAAGTAAAGTCTCTCTTTACTTCTTCTAATAGAAAATTTTGAAGACTTATCAAAGAGATAAGCTGTGCTTTGTCTTTAAAATCTATTAGAATTATAATAGTTTTTATTACTTTTATATGTCAATAGAAACGATACATTTGTTGAGAATAAAATGATATACATTTTGTCGTACTTTCGTCGATAGATTTCCTGATTAGTATTTACAGCCAGTTTATTTATCACTAGTAGACAAATTTAAATATAAAAATTATAATATTTAAAAATTATGAAAACACTTTTAAGACAACACTTTTAATAAAATACATAGAAAATCATAGCTTAATATTTCATTAAATTAGATAAAATACGCTTCTGAATTCCATTCGAAATTGTATAAAAATCTATTATCATATATTATTGGTAATATCATATGACTATAAGATTGTCATATGATATACGACAATCTTATATATCTATAAGATTGTCTTTAAATGTTTTAATTAGCAGCTTGGTCGAAACTTCAATTTTACTTCAATTTAAAATACCTCATGATATTTTTATTAAAAAGAAACATAAAAACTATTATATAAGTATTAATAAAATATGTCTGACATACAGTCTGACAAAATATGCATTTTACGATTGTCGTGCAAAACTCGTCTAATCATTTTACCCATAGGTTAATAATAACTATTTTTATTATTGATTTATAATTAAATTGTAATATTTAAAAATGACAGGAATAAATAAGAACTGGCTATTTCATAAATATCACACTTTATATTTAATTATGCTCTATATTATATGTGATATATTATATACAACATCCTTCTAACAAATCAAAATAACAATGAATGAACAATTCATAATATTTTATTTGGCATTTTTAAAATTGAATTTTAAAAAATTAAATTATATTATTAAAATGTGATTTGATATACAAATAAATATGCAATTCACGTTTGTTATTACGCGTCTTTTCGTGTTACATTTAAATTAATATGATATGTTTTTTTATCATCAATACCCTTTCGAAAAGGGTATTTAATCGGCATTTTCTCAACTTGAAAATATTAAACGAGAAATAATTTAACGGACATCTACGAGAAATATTATATTCTTTGATGCAAATAGAGAGAGAGTAATTGTTTAAAATTATGCGCTTTAAATCAATTGCGATCATGTGTGAAATTTTTGACACGTGACAATACCTTTATTATTGAAATTACAAGCATTTAATGATATATAATTTTCAAACTAAGAATAAACATTAAGAGGGAGAGTACCTCTTACATATAAGAAAGAGGAAAATGTAATCGAACAATAGAGCAGGTAAGAAAAATTAAAAGTACATAGATATCAATTATGTCACTTCCATATATTCATAATGTGTAAGTGCAGATTCATCTTGTTCATATGGATATTAATTGTAATTATTGAAAGTGTATAACTCCGTAACTTGATCCGTATTCAAATACTAAAATAAATCCATTTCAGCTTATAGATCTATCTATGTTTAAATGAATAAAATACTTAAAGTAATTAAAACGCATTTTAAAATTGTTTTAAGGTAATCGAAATTAATACTGGATTAAAAACTCATCATTACAAAAGGTCATACCTGACCTTTTACACCATTTAATGATTTAATGTTATTAACTAGTCTATTATTAGATCAGGTATATTATTAACTGTTCTAAACTACTTTTAAAATTGAAACTATTTTCAAAATTAGTTTTAAACTTTTTAACTACTGTTTTAACTAAAGTTTTTATTCTTTTAAACAACTTTAAAAACTAATAAATTAAATCTATTTTTAATTTATATCGTAAAGACGACATATTTCAATTTGCCAGAAACATATTTTTGCATGATCATTCATACCATAATATATTCAAATATTCTTATTATATGTAACGATATTGGCTTTATCCTGCTTACCTCTAATCTTTTATATGATATCAAATTCATAAAAATTAGTTTTTATTTAAAATTTTTACATTATATAAATATAAATTATATAAAATCTTATTCTGCTAACATTGCATTCGTGATCCATCTAATTATATGCTTAGGCATATGATTAGATGTGGTATAAAATGTGGATACTCCTTCAAATACATACTTCAAGTATACAAATACTTCAAATATATCTTGAATACATCAAATACTAATATGAATTAAATATTTGAAGATACCACCTTTAAATACGAAGCCACTTTAGTGGTGTGTCTCTTGAAACTTTTAACAAAGCATTTATTCATTTTAGCTCCTTCTTGAAACAAAAATAAGTGTGATAATCGTATGTTCATCAATTTAATCAAAATAAATGTCAGTTCAAAACAGAAATTAAATAATTTACACATTACATTAGTAGAGATCAGTTCAGTAACGTTTAATGAGATTAGCTCGATGTTTAACGATTAACCGGCTTCATGCGAATTACATTAATTTCGCATTTTTATATTTTACTCAAAATTACTCAGTTTTATTTTGAGCTATAAAGGTAAATAATCAAATTCAACTTTATAGTCTAATATTTCTTGAGATAATTAAAATTTCAATTTTGAGCACTGAATAGGTAGCTGTTATATTATGCAAACGTATTAAATTTGTAGCAAAGCTGAAGTAAATGGTTTCGTTTATTAGAGAAGAAATTTACAATTTTTTGTTAAAACAGGGAAGCGTTTTGTAGTACATTTTGAATGCTTGATTCTAGAACGCGATTAGTCACGTTTTTATAGCCACTTTTACTTTAAAGCAAGATGAATCTAGGAAAGAATTCCTTAAATAACTGTATAGCAAACACAACGTGCTAATAAACAGAAGACAAAAGTGCAAAACATTATTCGTGTATTGCACAGAATTGCATAATCCATTTTGTTAGCTTGCACTTTTAAATCGGCTTATAGCCCTGTTGCCTTCACATTACCCAACTAAGCGATATGTTGGTTAAAAGGTAACATTTCTGTGTATTTTTGTAATCCAGCATTAATGACAGTTTAAAACAAAAATTAAACTTTTTGCAACAATACATCGGTAGGAATATATTTTGTGGGATCAATCCCGCAATGTTTGCTGAGATTCGCTAGATGTTTTATGATTAACTGCTTCATAAAAGTTACATAAATTTTACATTTTTTTCATATGTTTGCTTGTTTCTACAGGCAAACATATGTTTCCACTAGCCCAGAGAATTTGTTCAAGTTCAAGACTTCAATGCTGTTTGTGTTCATTGTATAGCTGATGATGAATCAATCTGTGATAATTATTATATAAGGTTTTAAGTGCACTATATATAAACAATTAATTCGTTTATGGTATGTCGTCTGAAATTGTTTTCAACTAAAAAGGTTAAGTTAGTATTTGAAGGATTTTTAATTTTTTATAATTCATGTTATCCGCGGATTGGCAATTTTCAGTTAAGAATAAAATATAATGTAAAATATTTGAATTGCATGTTTTTATAAATATAATACAGTTATAACTTATAGTATTCAACGTGCCTTATATCATAAATTATAAATATTGCAAAGATTTAAGGTATTTCCAATTTTAATATTTGGTCACTAAATTGCTGTAAATTATTAAATTACTGTAATTAAAATAAATTTAAGTTTTATTTGCTGGGAATGCCCTTTAATCTAAAATTAAAATAAGGCTTGTATTATTTACAATACTCAATTGATGTTTTTATGTTTCATTAAATATATTGTATGAAATTATGACATGATATAATATTATAAAATGCTATTTATATTATGTTATATTAATATTATATAATAATATTAGTATATTATATTAATTATATTTATATACAGTTAAGATTATATTATATAATAATATAATATAATATAATCTTTGATCTTTTTATCTAGTATTATTTGGTATTACAATATCCAATTGATATATTTATGATTCATTTAAAATTTGTAATTTGATTCATTTAAAATATTATATAATATAAAATGCTATTTTGCACAGTTAAGATATCATTTTTTAATAATTGTAATTACCGTAATGTGGGAAATTAAATCTAATTATCGCTTATTAATTTTAGTTTTATCATTTAATTTGAAAAGGCAAGTCAGTTCAATTAAGGACGCATTAAAATATACCACATTGTGGAAATAGCAAACATTAAAAGCAATAAATTACATTAGCGTTTATTAATTTTGAATTAATTTTTAATTTAAGTTAAATTAAATTTAATTGTAAAGCTTGACTGAAGCGGGTTCGTCACAGTCGTTGTCCATTCTCCGTAGGGAATTGTAGTGCTAGTTGTGGTGATATGATATGTGGAGCTCCCTTCGATTTGCAGATTCGCTTCAAAACTGTATTCGCTAGCTCTCGTTGTCCAAAAAAGAAATTGCCCGGCTCTTTGTTATGTAAAGGACCTGTGAAGGATCCTGGCTGCAATCCTCGCTGATCGTGATGTTGTCAATAACCCACGACATCATTCCTTCCTGGTGAATGACAATGAAAACGCTTTTGAGGCGAACAAAGGCCACCAGTGACTCATTTCCGGCAAACACGCACGGTTTGCGAATACAAACCGTTCACTCGCTAATAATTATAATAGTGAAAACTCGAAAGTTAAATTCAACAAAAAGTTGAATTCAATAAATAAATTAATTTTATCAAGTATAAATAAAATTTAATATTTAACTTGATTGCATCTGTGAGCTGAAATTCTTATGATTGTGTAACGACATTATACTCACAGGTATTGTTCATTTTCTTGATACAGCAGGACGCTACTAATTACCCATTAGACTGAAAGAAACAATACATGTGAGTATTGTGTCGTGCTACAACCAGTAAAATTTAATATAAAGTTACAGTCAAAAAGATTTCCAAAGACAAAAACACAATGGATTAGTCGGGTGAGATGCATGAATTTATTTTAATATAAGCAAATTGCATATTGATCTGAAAAATGGCATTTAATCATAAGTAATCGACGATAGTATAATATTAAGATTTTTATACTGCCTGTTATAAGTTAACATTTATTTGTACATTGTTTGTAACCCAGCTAACTACTATCAGGCGGGTCATATCAAGGTATCCCTCGATAAAAGTATATAAATACGTTATATAAGCACGTGTACGACGAATCTACGTTACTTTTGGTTGTAATAAACGACGAGAATCAATCAAAATATCCTAAGATATATAATCCGACTCAAGTCTAACGAAGAGACATCTATGATCGATAGAGACTTTATCATTACGCTTGTGCCAAATGTAAGATTTCATGACTAGATAATGTTGTGTAAAGAAAGTAATTGCATGTCATAAAATATCGATTCACTCAACTTTGCCAGTTGAGTGAATGTGATTCTGGTCACGGAGACAAATTTTCTTTTTGTATTTTAAAGGAAAGTCTTCGTTTTATTATGAATATAATAAAACGAAGACTTTATTCGTTAAGATGAACTTATAAGATTATGATTAAATCAGTAATTATACGATTAAACAATTTGTTAATTATTAAATAATATTTATTTTGCATATTTCCACCAAATTATGATTAATTTTCAACTTAAATTTTTTATTATTTTGTGTCATAGTTTGTTGACAATAATCATTACTCTAATTCAGATGAGGCGATTAAATAATCCGGCGGATCAAGCTGTTCAGCACGGATGCAATCTTCGACCACACAATCTATCCAAGATGATGCAAAATTTGAACATATCTGCTGTATATACTAATAATAGGCAATTACCTTCATCGACACAAAGGTATCACTTTGTTTTTAATCATGCAAGTTGGCATTGACGATGTATGACATTGAAAGATCAAACTTTTGAATTTTAGATACTAAAATTAATCTAAATTTTAGATGTGTGTGTTTTAACTCGAATATAAAATCTTTAATGTTTCAAAATCTTTACGCCCTTAACAAATCACAATTTTAGAATTTTGTTTCTGATGATGCAAGCCGCTATCGAAATATAACAATAAATTAGTTTATTAATCTTTTAAAAATTATCTTTTATATAAATCTAAGATAAAATCATAAGATAAAAACTTTTTAATTATATTTTAAATTATATTTAATTTATTCTGAATTAGAAAATTTAAGATTTAGATATTAACATTTTTAAAATACAAAGGTACAACATACTTGGACTAAGTTAATTGATCTGATTTTTTTTGATCTATAAAAATATATTTTTACAATTACTCTGTTAAGTGATCTGATTTTTTTGATCTATTCAAAGATATATTTCCAATTAAATTAGTATTTATAAGGACATGTAAACCTTCGGATTTGTAGAATAACACGCTCTCGTCTGAAGCAATGAAATAAGCAATATCTAATTATCTATGTATATATTATCTATATAATATTTTGTAAAATAAATAATTATATACTAATATTAATTATGATGTTAGTATGATATTAATATGAATTGTTCAATTCTCCCTATTTTACGATATGTTTAAGAGGTATTTTTGAACTGAATAAAATTTTTTAATTAATTAAAATGTATCAGAAAAAAGTAATTTATTTAATACTATGTGATTTATATAAAATTGTCAAATTTTAGTTATAATAAGTGTTTTTTTATAAGAAACCTGTAAATGATGATAAAGAAGTAAAACATTTGGTGAACATATTTTAAGAAAGTATAAACATATTTAAAATTATTATGTAATATTATGAATAGATTAAAATTCTTTCTGATCGTAAATTTTAATCTGCTTATGTTTTCAATTTGTTTAAATTGAACTTGTTTCAATTTGTGTAATTTTTTATTGTTTCAATTTGTGTAATTTTGTAATTTAACAATTTGTTTAAATTGTTTATTTTCATGTTTTTAATACATTCAGGTGTTTATTTAGGTGTTTATTCATGTGTTTATTCAGGTGTATATTCAGGTGTATATAAATTGTTTGATTTTAATAATTTTCTGATAAAACGCAGGTGTATATAAATTGTTTAATTTTAATAATTTTCTGATAAAAAGTTTTATGATATTTCGATCTAGAATTAAAACTAAATAATCAGTTGTTATAGAATAAAAACAGAAGTTTGTTTTAAGTTTGTCATTGAAAATACTTAAAAATACATGATAATGACACATAAATTTACAGTATTATTAAATATTTCTATATATTTTTATTTAATTTAATTAATAAAATTTAATAAATATTACGAATTCTGTCGATATAAAGATGTATTTGCCAGTGTTTTTTTTAACATAAAAATTCGTTAAATGTAGAAATTTTTATAAAGGCTAATTAAAAATAAAAATTATAATTTAATATATTTTCTAACGATTCTGGAAGTTCATCAGCGAAGTATCAAACAAAGTCGATTTATTTTTTGCTTTTAATTGAATTATGTATTTTATCTGCATTTCTTGAAATTTGCAATCCATATGATAAATGATCAGAATTTTACTCTTCTAACTTTAAAATCGTTAAAAACGATTTTATTAGTTCAATATTTTAATAGTCACTATTTAATAGTCACCAAAATTATAATAGCAATTTAAATCTTTATCCAAATATTTATCTGCGAATTTTATAATTTTTCTTGCCACGTTCAAAACGCATATTGTTAACATGTTCATCGTATTCTATTTCTATAAGTATTTTAATAAGGATATAGACATTCTATCATTCTCACGTAAGAAACTCATATTTTTAACTGTCTTTAAAATTTTATTTTAATTTTGAATATATTTTATATATTTTATACACTAATATTAGATTGATTTTTCTTATCTTAATTTTTTATCTTTATTTAAATAATATATTTTGATCGGTTTAAAAAAAATAAAGTTAAGAAAAATCAATTTTTTAAGTCATAAGAATTTTATGATTTAAAAAAATAAAAATACACAAAAATAAGTTTATTTAAGGTATGCAATAATAATTTTAATTTATATCACTTTTGTGTGATTGCCTCAAAAAAATTCTATCATGTATCGTTATTATATAGGCAATAGATTAAAATACTAATTTCATACTTGAAATTAGTACGACACTTGTTTCATATTTTTAAATTGTTTCATATTTTACATTTTTTATTTTAATTTTGAATATATTTCTATATATTTTATACACTATTAATTCAGATAGCAATCATTTATCTTTATTGCTAGTGCAGCAGGTATTTGACTTCTTGGTGTCGAAAACAGGAAATCAAAATTACAAATTCCGATACTTTTGTATTTATTTACAAATTAAACTTACTAATTGTCTCATGAAATCCCATATTTTAACGCAATTTGAAATTTTCCAATTCGATTTTATAATTTAGAGAGATTTCAAGAATTTGCTATTTTATAAATAAACCAATATATATACCTTATGTTGAAATTAAGATAAAATATATTAAGGATAAGCTGTTTTTATTTTAAAATTCATGATGAATTAAAGAAGGTTAGAAGACACAATTTATGTTAAAAGAGGTTTCACGTTAAGTTTATTCTGTAATAAAAATATTACTTCTTGCAGATCATTTTAAATAGTTTTTAAATACAAAGGATTTATAAATTATATATAAATTTCACGGTAAATTAATTAGGAAATAATAAATTGTGTTAAATTATTGTATCGATAGCATAATGTCTAATATCAATAACATAATGTATGATACTGATAGTTATTATATTTCGTAAATGAATCGAATTCTGGTCCTATTCATACTTACCCTATGAATGCAGAATCTAATAAAATATAGAACTTAAACAAAATATTCGATAAGAATAAACATTTTTATAATACATTGCATGAATTATGAATTTGACACAATAATAGGGACTTAATACAATGGCCTAGCCCATTATTAAAATGCTCAATAATATGAACATTTTCAATATATTGCATAATAAATACTTTTATATAATCGGATATGATGATATAGATAATATGTATATTTCTAAACATAAATATTAATTTTTATAAATATAAATGTATAAATATACAATGGATAAATAAATTTATAATAATATATAATATATATTATATATTTTTAAAATATAATTTATTTATAAAAATATATAAATTCAAAATATTTATTATATATGTACGCTATTTTAAAAGGGCTAGCATTCTTCATCCGAGAAATTCCTATAACGACGCTTATGCTCTTAATAAAAGAGAAAGTACAATAAAATCACAAAAAGGTATGTTTTAAAAATTTATTATTTAACTAAAAACTTTCTTTTTAACATGAAATGAAATTCGGATTAATGATATTTTCATAAATGTTCGCATTTATTGAATAATTATAATTAATAATTAATTATTTAATTATAATTATTAATAATTATAATTAAATAAGATCATCGCATGATTTTTATACGATTTTTCATATAATCTATTTAGGCTATTCAATCTATTTTTTTCATTATAATCTATTTATAATCTATTTCTATTTTAGTTAAAAAATTGTAGAGAATCAATTGACAGTTAATCGTTTAATTATGACATGTTTAATTTGTAGATTTGGTTATGTTATAAAAAGTTGAAATTATTTGTAAAGTTAACATTATTTATTTTAATTGATTTTATTATAATTTAAATTTTTATAATAAAAACGTGATTTTATAATAATTTATTTTTCTACGCATATATTGATTAACATTTGTTGCATAATAATAAAAATAAGAGGTTTTCAAGAAGATTGCCCGATATAAATTCGATATATTTTATATCGAATTTAAGCTTAATTCAACACATTACCGGATCAGATATTATACTTATTTTTAAGAATAAGTAGCATATAAAAATATAAAAATGTAAAATAACGACGATAACAATAGCAAGTACCGTTTCGTCATCACAATGACTCATCAGTGCCAGATCCCTCCCACTGCTGGATACAGATGATGACCAGTCCTCCTCTGTATCCAGCAGTGGGAGGGATCTGGCACTGATGAGTCATTGTGATGACGAAACGGTACTTGCTACTGTTATCGTCGTTCTTTCGCGTCTGGCTAAAAATGATTGCGTACATAATTCACGCGGAATGGTCTCACACTCTCTCATGTAAAATAACATTTTTATAAACAGCATATATTTATCACATTTAATGTCTTAGTTAATGCATAAAAATATTTTACTTCGGAGTATGCATTTCCTTTACAATACATGATTTTTTAATCTTCTTTACTTCGAAACATCCGATTTTGATATACGTCACTTTTTAACATCAAAACGTTTTAAGAACGTCATTGCATATTATTATAATTTTTTAATGTTATTATTTTAAAGATACACAAGTAATAAATTTTGAAAGCCGTTTATTATTAATCTATTTCCTTAGAAATTGCTAAAAGGGAAAACATATTTTTCAAAAATTTTCTGTACGCGATTGTTCTACGGTTAAAAAATATATTAAAAATACATTTTTATTAATATTTAAATATTAATTAAAATGACATTTTAATTAATTTTCGTTCAAATAACTCACGAAACTTTTGTTTATTATTGTTTTAATTCAAAGACATCTATTGAAATGTATTCCTCAGTAACATCATGAGAATTTAATTTGGAATTTGGACTTTAATCAGTTGGAAAAAGTTAAAAGATTTATGTGCACTAATAAAAATAACTTATGAATATTTTGTGGCTGATCGGTTAATGTAAATGGAGTTATTGTGACTGTTCTAAATATGCCACTATGCTGATCGATTTCTAAAACAAACCAATTATAGATTCAACATATTTTTAAAATATTCACCAACATTTTCAAATAAGGAATATATTTATTCATTACATAACTATCGTTAAATAAGGAATAAGTCGTTTAAATGACTATATTCGACTTTCAACAACACGATTCTTAATATTGTGTTATCATAATCAATTATTAGTTCTCAGTACTCGATTCTTAATTTTAGTTCTAATAAATATTTAAATATTAATTAAAATAATATTTTAATTAATTTTCATTCAAATAACTCACGAAATTTTTGTTTATTATTGTTTTAATTTAAAAACATCTATTGAAATGTATTCGCCGGTAACATCATTAGAATTTAATTTGGAATTAAATCAGTTGAAAAAAGTTTAAAAGATTTATGTGTGCACTAAAAAATGAGCAATATTTTTAAGATAAAAAAATCTGTAAAAAATCTCTATAAAGAAGAATTTAAAATCTAAATTTTAAATACAAATTTCAAAATGAAACTTTCAGTTTTACCTAATAACGGCTTCATTTGTTCTTTTAACAAGCTTATTTAAGGAAACCCCCAACTTTAAAATGATCGTTAGAAATTTGTTTGGTCATTGTGTCTTTCGACTTGGCAAGTTAAAACAGCCATAGAAAAGAAAAACATTTCATATTAAATATCATTCGCAAAGAATTATCTCATCAAGTATCTAGCCTTGAGTTCATTTCTAGAGTTATCAGCAGGTAAATAGAGACTTAGCTGGTCAGACGAAGCTTATTAAACGTTGTCCTCCAATGATTGTTTCACTAACATTAGACACTCAAATGCATGGCATAAAAACAATGTGCTACTTCAAGTTCTTATGACAGAACTTGTCGTGAAATCCGTGCAAAGAAAAAATTTAAATTAATAATTTATATTTCTGGTTCAGTACTCATTTATTTTAGTAAAAATTTAAAGCTAACCACAATGATGGCTCTATAGATAATAAATTTCAGAACTTGTATTTTTAAAGATTGTATTGTTTTTCTAAGTAAATGTTGCTTTATTTACATACTTTGTATTGAAATTATAATTTTCTCATTCTTAAAACTGACGATTATTATTTTTAGCAGTTGCTAAAAGACAAACAGAAGTATCTATTCCTAGCAAAAGGAAAAGTTCCGCATACATTTCATCTATAACGAAGCGTAAATCGGAAGAAAGTTATGGAAATCAGTGTAATACACAATTAAGTGATAATTATTCATTATCTTCCGGTCAGTTCTCGATGAACTCAGATAAAACAATGAGTCATCTTGAATCCGAATTAGCTCGACTTCGTTCTGAAATT
Source organism: Pomphorhynchus laevis (assembly GCA_012934845.2). NCBI lineage: Eukaryota > Metazoa > Acanthocephala > Palaeacanthocephala > Echinorhynchida > Pomphorhynchidae > Pomphorhynchus > Pomphorhynchus laevis. The sequence continues at coordinate 45,151 of WNNJ02002059.1, forward strand.
GAGAGAATGAAGAAAAATGAGGTAACTTGAATTTGTTGAGCATTTTAAAACAAAGCATTATACAGGCAAAATTGTCAAGCAGGGTTCAATCAAGATCAAATAATCAAGCATCTGATACGACAACAATACAGACTTTGAGAAAACAAAACTCAGAATTCTGTTCGACTATTGAACAAATTCGAAAGGAATGCAAAGATAAATCGCTAATCATTGCAAAGAAAGATGCTGAAGTATTTCTTATGAAATTTATGTTTTATCTTTTTGAAATAATATCTGTATACGACAGAATATGATAAAATTTTAAATTAATAATTAAATAAACAATTTAAATTATTTTTTAAATATAATAAAATTATTAACATTCAATAATTATATAAAATTAAATAAATGAACAATTGAAATTACTGTTTAAATAAAATTAAATTATAAATTGTTTAATCAATCATTTTTAATTATATTTAATGAGTGAAGAGAGTGAAATTATTATTTTTATCAAAAGTCAAATTTTTGACAGCTAGCTGCTATCATTCTAAAGACAAAATTATTTTGTCCTAAGGATGACAGCAGTTAGCTATTGACAATTTGGCTTTTAATAATAATAATAATTTCACTCTCTCCTAATAAAATAAAATAAAATTATTGAAATTTATTTAATGATATAAACATTAAATTATTATTAAAATATTATTAAATTCATGAAATGTTAATATGTTAATATTTCATATTTAATTGAAATCATTTCTGATTTCAAATTAGATCGGCATCGGTAGGGGAAGGTGCTACCTTCAATTTGAAAACCTACCTATTTTTTCTAATGATTCATTTTATCAAACTAGTCATCTATAGATTGTTTCTTAATTTTAAGAAATTAAGAAATTTCTTAAAATTTCGTCCTGTAGAGTCATTTTTAGCATTAAAATTTTGATTACTATGTTATTCTGCGTTCTCCTGTATCAAGAATAGGAACATTACCTGTGAGGATAATGTCGTGCCACAATCAGAAGAATTTCAGCTCACAGATGTAATCAAGTTAAATTAAAAACATTCATTGCAAGTGGCAGCATGAAAAACAATGATCCGGCTAGCTGATCACACACATAAGGTACATTTCTAATAGATCGTTAGAATACGAATCGCTACCAAAAGTAATATACAGAAATGTATATCTACACCACTGGAGCAGCCAGCCAAGTAGGTGTAGCGTTGAATCAAGATACATACGTCCAGAGTTCAAATACGATCAGCACCAGTCAACGGAGAATGCAGATAATAAGGGTTGAAACGTGAAATGTAGGTCTGGGTCAGCAGCTGATGAGACCCAACCAAACTGATCAGTAGCGTCCTACTGTATTAAAAATAGGAACAATACCTGTGAGGATAATGTCGTCGACAACCAGAAGAATTAATTAACAATTAAATTACTTTTTAATTAAATTAACTTATTAAAATTTATTTAATGATATAAATATCAAATTATTATTAAAATTTATATTCATAAAATGTTATTTCATAATTTAATATTAACAATTTGATGATAACTAAAAAATTAATTATTGTTTAATTTGAACTATAAATTTCAATAAAATTCATTATTCAATTGTTGATATCTTTATCATTCGAATGTTTGAATACAATTTCTTTGTCAAAATATTGATAAATTGTAATTGTAATGTTCTCTAACGAAGTTAAACTATTTAATCGATTTCAATGCAGGAAAGGGACATGTATCCTTAATTCGTAATATTTTTATTTCATCAACATTTGATTGATATTTAAATATATAACGCATTACATGATTTAATATTGCTTTATTTTGGTTTCTTATTATTGAATATTGAAACAATAAATATATTGCATCTAAAAGTTTGAAAATTCGAAAATAATAAAGGTTCCACAAATAATGTAATCAGTAATAATTTTAATGTTAAGGGGTGTTTATTTAGATTTCGAATCTAAAGCGACAGTGCCGTTGCAAAGTTTTATCCAGATCCGAAACTTCAACATCGATTAGTGATAATTCGAAGAAGCTGAGTGAAAAAAGGAAACTCAATGAAACGTTGAGCACTAAAACATCGCGAAACAAAGTCGAAAAGAAATATTGGGATATTGTTCGACAGAAAGTAAGTAACAAGATAGTAGAAAGAAGATCAAACTCTTAAATCGTTTGTAGATAATAGATTGGACAGTACTGCAAGATCTGAAAACCGTCTTGGAAACGGAATTAAACGTTGTCGGGAAACAATATGCGAAATTGCAAAGAAAAAGAATCGATGTTATCAGACTTCAGATGCAACAAGTATTAAGAAATAAAATAATTTTGTAATAATATATCCTCAACAATTATAAATAAATCGTAAATAAATTAGTATGGCGGCACGTGCATTTACGAATGCATATATCGGAGTTTATATTTATAAAAGACATTTGTATGGAATTTGTATTTGTACAAGACATTTAAACCAACTCTACGTTTTCATTAGGATTAACGTATTGATGCTAATCTTATTGATGCAAGGACGCAATATATGTCAGGTTATATACTTGCTGTATATGGCAAGTATGTCTAGTAACAACGACTTAAAGACTTGAGTATATAGTTCGAGAAAAACTATTTTTATTTTTATTAAAAAACGATTTTTTTGTTTGAAGGATACCTCGTAATTAAATATTGTGAAATATTTATATTGTATTATATAAATATTATATATATTTATATAATATATAAATATAATATTTTATATTATATATTTATATTATAAACTTATATTATATTAATATAACTTATGTATTAAGTTATATGATAGCATTAGCGTCATAGACAATTATAAAACGTCATTGTGTAAATTAGGTTTGAATTTGATCTAAAGGGAAATTATTTTTAAAGGGAAATAACTTATTTTCCAAAGCTTTGAAAAATAACATGTCTCAAAGCAGTAAATTAGGTGCTGAATTAAGACAACATTTAAATGCTGATGATTCTGAAGAGGACCATAGTGATGAACCAACCCTTCCTATGGCAAACATATTGGAATTAGTCTGGAAAGCAATACCTTTAAAGTCACATGTGATAATATTAATATTAATCTTAATATTATATATATTTATATAATATATAAATATAATATTTTATATTATATATATTTATATTATAAACTTATAATATATTAATATAACTTATGTATTAATAACATATATTAAATGACTTGGAAAATGACTTGGCGTTTATTATATATTTACATAATCTGTTAAAGCTAAACCAATGGTCAACAATTGTCGAAGGTGTATATCAATTTTAAATTTAATTTTGTGTTGCTTTTATCTTGTAGCCAGGCCCTTATTTCAATTGTCCATATTATTTGCCTGGACGATTATGACATGGAATTTTCATGTCATGAAATTACAAACTTTCATTACAAACTTGAGATTTGATATATTCTACAAATCGGATCAGATTATAAATTTAATTAATTAAAAAGAGCTTAAAGCTTTTCATTATCTAGAAATTTGTTCAATTTTTAATTATTAAGAACTATAAGCTAATAGGCGAATACACGTTTTATATACTATTTTACTGCAGCAAGAGATACTTGAATGTACATTCTACATTTTAATATGAATTTTAGTATACATAATATACATTGTAAACAAATTATGTAAACAAATCATTGTAAACAAATTGACAATGTAAACAAAATTTGTGAACACTTTTGAAACAAATTAATTACATTAGAAATATTGATGTCTAATAAATAATGAAAGTGAATAAAATGATAATAGTTTACATTAACTTTTAACAAATAAATAATGGATTAAATTTAGTATTAAAAATTGTTTTTTTTATATCACTATATTTACAATAAGACATTTTTGTATCATAAAGCGCAAAGCATTATGATATAATTACAATATTAGTTACTAAAATATTGTGATAGTAATATAAATATAATATAATTATGTAATAATATATAATATTAATAATATTTAATAATATAATATTTTATCAATAAAATATAAAATATAAAAATATTAATATTATATATTAATAAAATATATATTAATATTATATTAAATATTTAATATTATAATATTAAATATTTATTTTTATAATAATTATATTTAATATAATTATTTATTATAATTTTAATATAAATTCTTAACTATAATGCAGAAAAGTTTAAATATTTGCTCTCCCTTGGTGTAGCTGTATACATTTTCTCATATCACGTAATTGTTCTGACACAAACGTTATTTTGTAATCCTCGCATCATAACAAGATTTCATTGTATCGAAATTCATGCAACTCTTCGCGGAAGAAGACAGCCGCGAGGGGCTTATTAGTTGGTTTAAATTATAAAATTTCCAAATGCAAATTCAGTAAAAAGCAGCTGTAGGATAGCTATTAAAACACCCATATGCACATTTGTAGGCTGCATTACTTTACTCCATTTTCATCATCTTCAGAAATAATTTACGAACTATCTACACTCAGTTTAGTTTGGATTACCACATTATAATTGTAGGTGATTTCAACATTCATTACACTAATCCTCGAAGTACTAAACTACAACTCAACTGAAGCTTCATTCATAATATTGCATTAACCCTTCAATTGTCTTTGTCAAATGCCACTTAATATAGTTATAACTAATCAATCATCATTGATCTTGTATTTCCATCCAGCACAAGTGACCGTGGACATAAAAGTTCGGGATCGTTTATTTAATAAGCATAAGCCAGTAATCGCCTATCTGATCAGCCACTAATCTGATCAGCCACTACAGTTTGGCGGGCACACACTGAACCGAACAAATGCGTTTAAATACCTTGGCTCTACCATAGCGGTAGATGGTAACCTACACGCAGAGATCTCTTCTCGAGTAAATGCAGCCTGGATGAAGTGCGGTCAGTTACAGGTATTCTCTGCGATCGAAAGATAAAAGACCGACTGTAGTCGAAAATTTACAAACTGTAATACGACCCGTGGTCTTCTACGGCGCTAAATGTTGGCCGATATAAAAATATGAAGAACGCAAAGTTGCCGCAATGGAGACAAATATGCTCCGATGGACATCCGTTAAAACCTTAAAGTATCATGTACGGAACGAAGAAATAAGGAACCAGTTAAGCGTAGTGCCAATAATAGAGAAACTTCGCGAAAGACGAATATAATGGTACGGCCACGTTATCCGCGCAAGCGAACACCAGCCATCAAATAAGTTCATCGTCGTGACAGTGGATGAAAAGCGTCCGACAGGGAGACATAAACTGCGATGGATGGACGTCATACGTCATGATTTGATAAGTGTTAGACTGGAAACCAAAGGCGCCCTTGATAGAGCCAAGTGGAAGCAACTCTCAAAAGCAGCGGACCCCGTCCCTACACGGGAAAGACGCTAAAGAAAAATAAGAAGCCAGTATTCGTCAAAATTGTCATCCTAAATTCAGTCGGCAAATCGACATTATTAAGCTGGATGCATTTCAAGTTGCTAACATTTACTGGTCATCGATGACATATCGGATAGCTATGTAACTATTTGCAATACAATGGCTACGGCTTGTATCACCCGTACCAATGAGAGAAATAATCAATCTTCAGTCATACCGCATCCGCACGTTGGGCAGGATCACAACAACAATTACACTAATCATGAATTAATGCAATTAATTAAAATGATTTAAACCTTTTGCTCCTAAATTATTGCAATTAATCCAAACATTATATTAGAACTTATAATTTATAATTTATAATAGTATGAAATCAAAGAACTTGTATTATTCGAGAAAAAATTATCAGTTCAATATTTCAATAGCTGCTGTTATCATCGCCAGGAGCGCTGATAAAAGCAACTATTGAAATATTGGACTGACAAGTTTTTCTCGAACAATACAAGTTTCTTTGATTCCATACATTTTCATAAATTATTACAATGTATACATTTTAATCAATTATTACAATAGAAAGAAACGGATATTTTCAAATATATTTTATATATAAATATTATACTATATAATATTATACTTTAATAATATTTTATGTTGTTTATTATAAACAGTTTGCCGGAAGTATAAATTTTACATATTTTTAGTAAACAATATTTTAAAAAGCTAATTGATTAATTGCCATAATATGCTTTCCAAAACTACTAAACTACTAAACGTTTAATTTTCTTCAGGTTTATTTAATGATCTGCTGAAAAGCGCTGTCGAAAGTAATAACGTAATGCATGACGTCATTCTCAATGTTTTTATTAGGTTTCAGTTCAAGTAGAAACGTAAATTTTAATTTTATATTTGAAAACTAATTAATTACTTATTGACAGATTTTTTGAAATAATAAGAGAATTCTCTAGACGAATTAAATCAGCTAACTGAGTCTACGTATTTAATATAATTATAAAATTAAAAAATAATAATAATGCTAAATCAAAATTTAATAATTAAATTATAAATAATAAATGATTTTTATACGATTAATAACGATATTTTGTAAACTAAACTTATTAATTAGTAATATCTACAGTTTAAATATTTTTATAATTTTGAATATTATTTAAAAATAATAAATTATTTTACCATATAAATACATCATTTAATTAAGTAAAACGATTAACAAACGATTTACAAGTAATTAATCAAGATAATCCAGATAATGAAATTAAGAAAAATTTGAATATTTGCAATGTATTTAGAGTACCAATAATAATCAAACGTCGCGTAAGCGCAAAGGAACTGACATATTAAAAAACATCGAGTATAATATTAAATATTTATTACAGCGCACACAAGAATGTGAAAATGAGTTGGACCGATTATCTGTTGAGGTATGTTATAAATAAGTATGCTATTTAAATTTAGAATACATTTTCATTTATTCAATCTTACTAGAATAAAGATCCCATAAAGTCATTTAATGATCTGATTGAAGAAATTCCGACTATCCGGGAATTAAAAAACCTACTTTGTTTACTCTTCAAAGATAGCCTCGAAATTGTAAGTTGCTTTTATTTCATTGATTTTAGGTAACCAATATCATATTTATCACATCAGATTAGTTATTATATCATTGAGTGCATATCAAAAAAATAAGTATGCCAACAAATGTTCAAAAACATGCTGTTGGTATTATATAATATAATCTTAAAAACTTTGTACTAATGTTAAATCAGCTAACTGAGTCTACGTATTGTTATATAATTATAAAATAAACAAAACATAATAATGCTAAATCAAAATTTAATAATTAAATAATAAAATTAATAATTGTTTTTAGATTTTCTATAATTTAAATCAAGTTAAAAAATAAAATTTAAAATAAACGTCAATTTTATGAATTGACTAATAATAACATGTCAGTAGAACAAATCAAATCAGCTAACTGAGTCTACGTATTTAATATAATGATAAAATAAACAAAACATACTAATGCTAAATCAAAATTTAATAATTAAATAATAGGAAAGAAATATTAAAGAAATAAATGTGTAGATATATTTTTGTTGAACACATCTTGATGACACAATTTATTTGATTACATGATTCGATTGTTTTGATGTTTTTATAATTTTGATATTTTCAATCTTTTGATATAAATTTACAAGTGCATTATTGGCATATAAAATATTATTGAATCTTTAATGTTCAAAAGAACGATTTACAGCTTATTTAATTTAACTGCTAAAATGAAATTCTGTAGATTTTAATAATGCTTTCTTAGTTCTTTTTAATTAAGCTTTCTACTGCTTTTCTATAGCTTTTTTTACAAATCTAGAGAACAAATTGGTCTTTCATGACCAATTGTTTAGTTTTTTCAAGCGAAGAATGAACTATTTTCTTCGTTTTTCTTGGTAACATACAGTATGAAATTGAAATGTCCTGCTACTAAGGTAAATTTTCGAAATTTAATTTTCCAGTAGAAAAAGGATTACGTAATTTCAGAGTTAAACCATCTCTATTTGATTTTAACTCTGAAATGTACATTTCAGAGTTAAAAAAATAAAAATAAAATAAAAATAAAAAATAAAAAATAAAATTTAAAATAAACGTCATTTTTATGAATTGACTAATAAATAACAGACGTTGTATCAGAATAAGAATTAGAGGTCATCAGGAGGAACTGCTATGCTATCAGGTTTCGGCCCCTAACTCCTCTACCCAACATAGCAGCGGGGCCAAATACATGCTAATGATGTATTTCCTCTGAAATAAGTATCTAGTATCTTATTCTAATACAAAGTATATTATTTATTATCCATCCATAAAAATTTGCCACTTAAGAGTTTTAATTTATTCTTTATATTATTGTGTTGATTTATATATTTTACTATTTTCTGCTTGATGTTATTTTTATAGTAACCTAGTTTAAAATATGTATCTATTAAATTATTTAAATGATTTTGAAGAAAGCCAATATCATTACATATTGTTGCAATTCTTAAAATTTCATTATTTAATGTATTATATTTTATATTATATGGTATGCATGAATGCTCATGCAAAAATATGTTTCTTGTAAATTTAAATATGTCATCTTTACGATATAAATTAATAGTAGTTTTAGTTAATGTTAATTTAATGTTCATATCTAGATATACACCTTCTTTATCATTAATATTGGTTTTGTTAAGAATAAGGCTTTCTGGATAAATGTGCTCACTAATTGAATAAAAATTATTAGAATTAAATACACATATATCATCAATGTATCGAAACATATATTTCATATATTTATATTGTTTAAATTTAGTTTTTACACAGTTATGAACAAATTCATATTCTATAAAGCTTAAAAACAAGTCAGCTATAATTGGGCTACTATTACCACCCATTGGAACACCTTGTACTTGTCTAAATATAGACAATATTATCAACATTTCAATATTATCTTGTTTTGTAAAAGTCTGTTTTAATTTAATAATCTTTACTTCCAATCATTTAAAAGAATGTATATCTAAATGATATTTTATATAATAAATTATATGTAAATGACCCTAAATAATATATAATGATATTATATAATAATTAATATCATTATTATATTATGATTAACACTATTTACTTTTAAATAATGCTTTTATAATATTTCTTAATCATTTAGAAGAAAGACAATAATTTATTTTTTACAAATGGATATTTGAAAATTATTTCGTAAGATGAAACTCGTTAGTGGAAATTTCCGCCTTATTTTTTTGATTTCATAAAAAGACCCTTAAGTATGAAGGAGCATAACAATATAATATGGATACAATCTTTAAAGAACGAGAGGAATTGTATCTATAATGGCTATAAATATTGTACAAATATGGATAAAACGTAAATGATTGACGGGTAGAATATTAAAAAAATAAAACTATGAATATATCTAATTATTATATATCGGAAAGGGGGAATATAAACTACATATTGTAGTTTATAATATTAATTTGAGTGAAAATATTTAAATATGTGGTAGTATATTCTAAGAAAAACCTTTAAATACTGCGAATATTTGTTTATCGTGGACAGTGGTAAAAGGGGTAAGTAGGGAATGTATTGTGATTCATAATAAATTTTACAATATTGATTCGACATAAAATCAATATTTTACGATATTGATATTTATTATATATTTCGATACTTAATGCTTCAAAAAATGATATAATCAAAAATAATCTTTATCAAAAATAATTTAATTATTTTAAATTATTTATCAAATTAACAAGTGATTTGTTAAATTAAACAATTAAATTTTTTATTTATGAAACATTTTATGAAAATATAAAATTTTATCTAATATTATTTCGATATTTAATGCTTTAGCAAACAACATGTTATAGTGTATTTTTAATAAATTTAATAAAAAAATAAAGTTTATTAAAATTTTATTTGAAATTTGAATATAAAATGTCAATATTTCAATGTAAATATGAAAAACGAAATTTTTTTTGTATAAAGTTATAAATCTTTTTGTAGATATTTAATTTCCTGAACTTAAATATCTAATAAAATATTTGATATTTAATGAAACGTTCTATTTTCATTAGCATTCCGAAGCAAGCAAGTATAAGAAAACCAACCTTTTGCTACTTCAAGAGAATCGTGAATTCGAACAGACTAAAATACTTCGAGTAAATGCAATGCAACCAATGATTTTACAAACAAGCAGTGATTTTGAAGTTGATGAAATCATTTTGGCACCAGTTTTAGACGATGGTATTATAAATGTGATCTAATATATACATGAACATTGTGATTCAGATTAATAGTCCATTAACTTGGAATAATTACATATGGAGATTATATAAACAGTTCAACTTGGTGGTTTTATCCACGAAGTTGGAATACATCGGACAATTTATAATATTATTTTCTTATCTTTTTATATGATCTTCTTGTTCGTGAAATGTCCAGTAGATTGTTCATTAAATGCCCATCTGCAGATTTGATGATTATTTACCAAATGTGCATTTTATGTTTTCACATTCTCAGCTGCTTATTTTAACTGCAGCAAATATTTATATTATCTAAAAGATCAAATATAAATCTACAATTAATATTAAATCATCAATTCTCCAATTGGTGGCCAAACCAAATTTGCCTTAATAGAAATAATAAATAATTATTCAATTAAATAATTAAATAATTTAAATAATATAAGATTATATTATAAACATGTACATTTATATATTATATATGTAATTTTCTATATTTCTATTATATCATTTTTATTATATTATTACAGTTTTTTTCGTCTTATATGTTAAGTGTTGCATTAAATATGGTCACCATTTTCACAACATGAAACAAACTTGTCAAAAAACAAGTTTGTTTCATGTTGGTGGTATCTGCAAGAAAATTATCATCATTTTCCTTCAACGACTACCATTTTTTTCGGCATTCTTAATTGAACTTATTTGATTTGTTTGCTATATGAACTCCTCAAAATATCTTATTTTTTGTTAGTTGCTCAACATGTTGCTTTACTTACACACTGCGTATTTGATGATGTGTACTGCAACAGTGTTTTCACTGTGTTTGAGTTATATTACAGTGTTTTTCGTCCTTTATGGTTAGTGTTGCATTAAATATGGTCACAATTGCATTGATTACGGTCATGTTGCATTCAATATATAATCATTGATTACGGTCAGGCCAAAAATGTATTTATGTCAACAACGGAAAGAATCTCAATATCTGTAAATGAATCGTCAATTGAAACCAATCACACACAATTTTTAATGGTAGTAATGTTACATCGATCTCTCACCTTGGCGTGCCCAGAAATACAGTGTCAAATATTGTATGTAAATTTCTACAAACGGATCAGGAACAAGCAAAGCCAATAGATAGAAATCGACCATTAAAACTATCTGGATCTCAAAGAAACAATAGACGATAATGGATTGATGATAATTGTTTACTTTTTCTTTCTGAGATCGTGACCCGAGTTAGAAATGAATTTAAAATCACATTTTCAACATCTTTGGTTGATAGGTGTCTTCGCAATTTTCACTACACCGTAAAATATGTATTTCCGGTTCATGTAGCTCGTAATGCCGAGCGTAAAATTGATTTGCGATTTGAGTACGCTCAAATATTTTGGCAATTAGAACGAGATTTCCCTTTTCAAAGCATTCATTTTTGTTGATGACGTTGGTTTTAAGGTATCATCACGTCCTAAAATAGGAAGAACGCGAGTATAAGCAAGGGCAACAACAGTTCCATTAGCAAGGAGCAGAAATATTTCTGTTGTTGTGTCAATGTCTAAGGATAAGCTTCTCTATCTCAAAGTGCATGATTATGCTGTTACAATGGAAATTTTTTAAACTTGTTTGAATGAATTAAAAGATGCATGTGATGAAACCGGAATAAGAAATCCTGTTATCATTATTGATACTGCAAGGATTCATTATTATCTATATTGAATGCAAGATGATTACAATCAATGCAAAAGTGACCATGTTGAATGCAAGATGACCATTTGTATTGATCGTTTCTTACTTTTTTTTAACAAATAAGCTGAAATTATTTTCTTTTATATAAATTTAATATTTTGTAAAAGTTTAATTATCATATAATCTTATATTTAGGAAAGTTATATAAATATCATATTGTAATACTGAGTGGGATTTATAAATACTCTAACTCGCATAAATCAATTTCATTTGTGATACACAAAAACCGCAGATTCTAAAATTAGAGAATTTTTTCATAATTATTAAGTTCGTTTACAAATTGAATATAGAAATGAATTTGATTTTTCAATTGAAAAATTGAATTTATGCAATATGTTGTATATACAACATACACAGATAATTATCGATAAAGAAATAATCATTTTATTCAATGTTTGAAAGAATACAACCTTAATTCGATATTAATATGATGGATGGGCAAGTTTAGACACATAGTGGTCATACTTTCATTTTGATCTTACTTGAGGTTTAGGATAAACTAAAATAAACTTGGTCTATCTGTATCATCAAGTTCTAATGTGAATAGGATGAAAATTTCTGACGCTTCTGAGACTGCAAATGTGTAGTCTGCAGGATATCATAGGATTACCTTCAAAGAGTAGAAAGTTGAATACATAAAACCTCTTTTGGGTTTTCTTATGTCTGGGTAATACTTAAATGTAAGTGTTAGTAGCACTAAAGTTAAGTGTTACTCTCTAAGTAACACTTAGTTACTGTCTGCTTAGGGATGGAACATAAATTATATCGGTCTTCCAATAATTCTAGCTTAGCTACAACATCATATATACTTTTAATTTCGGAACAGGATCGACCAAATAAATTTATGATCCTTTATATTTCACCAGCTATTACAAGCATCGCAAAACATACAATTATTTATTATTTACGAAAAAAATTTGATGCTAACAGAAAGTCACTATTTAATTCATAGTTCGTTGATTATGTTCAAATAAAATAGAAAAGAATGAATCAATTTCATTTATTTTTCTTAACAGTGATACGGAAGAATTCCATGTTATTAATATATTGTTTACCATTTTTTATCAAGATTTGCTTGAGTGTCAAAGTTAATTTTCTTGAAATTGATTGGCATTATAATAGACACGAGAAGATTTATTGTTGAAAAAGTGTGCAAGATTTTAATGATAGCGTCTTTATCAACAATGAAATTATACTTAATTTATACTTATCACTGATACGGAAGAATTCAATATTAATATTTTGTTTATCAGTTTTTATTATAATCAAGATTTGCTATCGTGTCAAAGTGAACTTTCTTGTAGTTGATGAACATTGTTGAAACGAGACAATTTATTGTTAAAAAAAGGGTGCAACAAGATTTAATTCAAATCTTCTCGTGTCAATGTCCATCAACCTCAAGAAAGTTCACTTTGACACAAATGCTAATCTTGAATATTTAACTAAGCAGTATAATGGATGCTTATTTCAACTTATACCACTGATTCGAACTCAGATTAAACTAATCAATGCGAGGATGTCTATATGTTTCCTGAAAAGTGTATCGCTTATAATTTGGTGCCCAAATGTGAGATTGTGAAATCAGGGACAATTGAATTTAATAGTTCTAGACTGCAACCAACGTTTAGTTGACGCTTGATAATATTTGCAATATCTGAATCTAGCATAAGGATTACCAAACACCTCAATAACTTTCTGGTGAATTGTTACTCTGTCTCATTCGTTGATTTTGTCGACATTATTGTTATTGAAGAGCACGCCAATTATAACATCATCCCACATAAAAATTACTAGAAACTAGAGACACAGGAAGAAATACATTCTTTTATGAAATACTCTAAATAACCTATATCTGATCCCGATATCTATAATTTCTCTGGCCATCAATTAACAACTGAGCAAAAAAATTTATATTATCACTAGGTCTTCATTTTGTCCTTAGTTTGAAAATTAAATTTGTTGATATTAGGTGTGACTCAGAAAAAATGCTGGAGCAGCTGCCACCATAAACGCGGTTTCGTACCAACTAGGACGATGAGTTTATAAGTAAAATTGTTGATAAACTAAATCCAAACATGACCAAACATTTAAGAAATGCTAAAAATGGCAAATTTGTCCGCCTAAACTAGGATCCTACTTGTTGAAGGAAACGTGCGTTTAACAGCTTCCTGAGGGGTGTTACATTTAAAACTAATAAAGAAGGATTCGTACGATACAGTTTGATTTGATGGTTCTTATGTAACGTTTATGTATCTTCTATCCGTAAGCCTACCTTACAAATGAGGTCTTTAATTGCTAGTTACTCTTCCTTCTGTCGCAAACTCTCAAAGATTATCAACAGATTGTTGTTGTCTGTAGTAAAGAAAACTTCTTCAAAGATGACCCTGATTTTGCAAATAAAATACGTTGTAATTACAATAGATCACAATGGTTTGCTGAAGCTTATGTTTCTTCACTATTTACGAATGTGTCAGTGATACATTTTAATAATGTAAAGTTATTAAAATGGCAGAGGAACTGCGGAAGTGTTCTTCACCCACTCTGTCTCTTGAACAATGGATCGAATTGTGACATTGATGGACATCTAAGAATGCTTTTGTATTTGAGAATGAAATATTTGATCAAGTTGACGGAGTAGCTATGGATTTTTCATTGGGTCTAACAATGGCTAACATTTACATGCTCCACAGGGAGGAATTTGTACATGATCTTATTTCGAACTTGATACATTAGTGAAGATATTTTAATGATGTCTTCATGACCTTGAACGTTGACCCATCATCATTTTACATTTTGTCACTGCTCTACACTAAAAACTCTTCCATCCAATGGAACCTCACTCTCAAAGATGACTCACAGCCAATATCATTTTTTGATGTTCAAGTAACAAAACGCTCTAACGACATTAAAACAACTTCGTATTGCATGCTGGGAATACATTGTGACCCACCAGCTGGCAGCATAGCTTTATTGACCTGGGTTGTCTTAATTCGTTAATCATATAAATCTGCGATTCTGGAACAACGTAAGATATTAAAAGTTTTAAATCATAAGAGATATCCTGATTGGGCTATCAAAAGAGCCAGACTTAAATGGCTTGTTCTCCGGGAGAAAGAATAAAGTAGATAGTTGTACATCGCCACAATTGATCTTCGTTCGATTATCTTAAGTAAATGATGCAACTTGGAACCACCTACATAACTGTTTTCAACGAACTGGTCTTAAGAACGTGGTTATTTATCACAAGAAATCTTGTAATCTATCCGGATTATTCAAATGAAAACCAAAACGTAATCCTCTTTATGAAGTTTACTGTATATCTTGCAGCGATTGCAGTTGCTCTTATGTAAAGCAAATATCACAGGAGTTGATCAAGAGAAGCATACAATTTCAATACGCTATTAAACGCAATGAAATGTGCTCTAAGATATTTAATCGCATACTTGATGAGGATCACAAAATCTACTTCGGCGATGTTAAAAAAATTCGTTATGAGGACGGAAATCGAGGAAATTTATTGAGGAATCTATTGATATTTTTAATCAGGTACATCCAATGTTGGCAACAAATCTAATTGGAACTCCAATTACCAATCACGACCGGGATAACATGAAATTCTTCCCTATCGGTGTTACATATATATGATGTTTTTCATTTTAATTTGTTTTGATAAGTCCTATATAGTCGAAAGCTTTCACAATAAATTTCAGCAATAAATCTTCTTATGTCTACAAGAAGATTTATTTTATAAATCTTCTGTTATTTTTCTTGTCATCAACCTCAAGAAAATTTTATATACTGTATAAATATTATATAAACTCATACGCAAGCACACAGGTATATAATATGAATATCATGTAAATATAGTGATATAATATTTATATTGTATAGCAATATTCTAATATTAATCGTTATATTAATTAGTATAGTTATTTATGTAAATTAATCATATTAAATGTATAATGAATGTACATTATATTATATTGTACGATTTAATGTACAATTAAATACCAATGATTTGATTGTAAACTCTTAAATCTATAAATAATCATTATGAACATAAGATTATCATGTTTTTTATCTAATATTAATTAATATAATAATGTTTTTAATATCATGTTTTTATTTATAATATAAATAATAAATATAATGTAAACTATTATATATATTATAATAGTAATAGTAATATTATAATATATAAACTATTTATATATTTTAATATAAACTAAATTTTATTTCCTAGCCTAAGTTGTTTAATATTTAGAATTGCTTGTTCAATTTTAATAATTACAAAATTCAGCGAAATCTGATTAAAGTTTAAATTTATCTTTTATTTAAGGTGATTCTGACGAAGAAAATATGTTTGACGGTTAAAACAAATCAAAGTTCAAATTTTCAAACCATTTGTATTTATATATTGTTTACTTCTGCTATGTTAAAACATATTATCCGTTGAAGTTTTCTATGTGCTTTTCAGTTATTATTTAGTGAAGAATTTTCAGTTACAGATTAGGCTGTTTGGTATAACTCTGGCTTTCAATAAATGCTTTATGTTTTCATTCAAACCAATTTGGCATGAATTAGTATGGGTTGTTATCAGAAAAGCAACTTATTTAGTGAACAAAATCTAAATATAAAAATATATTTTTGGTTGAAGCAGAAAATGACTGAAATTATTTCGTCGTCTCTATTAGAGAGATATTAAACACGCCTCTTATATTAAATTTCAAGTTTCTAAAATAATTTCGAGTTAATCAAACGACGAGAAAATAAAACGACGAAACCGCTTCCTAATCAATAAATATAAAACTAAAATAAACTAATTTAATAAACTAGTTAAAATAATTTAACTCTTTGTTAAATTACTCTAAATGATCACATTATATTAGAGGAAAAACACAATTTCAGTGTATTTGGCCTCACCGCTATGTTGTTTGGGGAATAAATGCCTAAAATTAGTTCATTTTGATCAATAAGTTGAATTATTAAAAGTGAGCAAGGTAGATCTTTAAAATTATCTTTTGTCAAAAAGTCAATTTAAATAATAAGGTGATCTTTACTTCTCGTAACATTCAAACTTTAAAACACGATGAAATTCTTTGATAAGGAATGGGTTGACAAATCATGATTACAAATGCAATTTTAGTATGAATTTTATGCTTTTTAGGTTAGAATTTCAATTTGTATATGCCGAAATTCATAGGTTATCATTTTTGATGTATAGGTTATCGATTTTATTGCTCATCAGTTACTCGTGCTGACATCCAATTTACAATCAAAAACATAGTATCTATTAATCGGTTCTTACAAATACTGGGTTATGGAAATCCTTAATGACATATTAATATTTTAATTTTTGTCAAATGATACGTTGGATGTGCTCTTATATTGTTCAGGGCGTTTAAACATCGATAGGAATAATAAAAAGAAATTAAATATATATTTATATATCCATCCTGATCTGTATTTTAAATTTTTAAATATCCAAGAACAATCAGGTATAGTTGAACGATAACAAAAGTTATGATATTTCTCGAGAAACTACTAGCATCTTCAGAAATTAACACGAAAAAGAAAAAGAAGAAAATAAAAAATAATTACATATTCATTTTTCTTTTTCGTCTTAATTATGACACGAAAAAAAATCGTTTTTGTTTTTGTTTCATTTTTGTGTTTTTGTTTGCTGCGGCCCCTACAAACGAAAATGTTACATAAACAAGTGCTAGCAACGACATGTCGGTTAGCAAACCGACAAGAAACTGGCATATTCATAAATTAACGGATAAGAAGAATCAACGGATATCACCGACATGATTCATGTAATTATCTTCGTTCGTTATCTTGAAAAATCGTCATTTCGTGATAACTTTTTTGGTTAGAAATGTATCCATCCTGATCTGTATTTTAAATTTTTAAATGTCTAGGAACAATCAGGTATAGTTTAACGACTATAATATTATTTTGATATTACGAAAAATTATTTTGATATTTCGCTTGTAACTACTGGCATATTCAGAAATTAACATGTTAATGCTAATTTCTATATTCACAACGTATTATATTAACAAACTAAAGGATAACTTAATGGTTGGTAATAAAGCTGACTTGATCTTAAAATTAATATAAACGAAAGCCTTTGATTATAAAAAAATTTTAATTTTTAATTTATTTTTATATAAAATAAATTATGCTTGCAATATATTGTTTAAAATGTTTTGGTTTCCTCTAGTTTGTTATTTTATTTCTTAATTTTTATCGTTTTGTTATGAATACACATGTTTTGTACTTTTGTTGAAACACACTACAAAAAATGAGTAAATTTAGCATGTCGGAGCGTTCAGAGAACTTAATGAAAACTAATTTTCCTGCCAATGCAATAAACGAGGTGAGTGGAGATTTAGCTTCTCTTGAATATATTTCGAAAGGGGAACTCCCCCCGGTACCAAAATTATCCAACCTCGTGATTATCAGACTTTTGGTGCCTCTGGAAAGGCAGAACATGTTCAATGTTTTTATAAGGGGCTTTGCCGATCGATTTAAAAAAAGGATATTGTTCAATGCGATTAAATATTATGAATCTGAGATTAAAATCTCATTCTGCACTCCTGATCTGGCAATGTCGTACGTCGACTACTTTAAAAAAGAGCATTCGGAACAAGGTATAATTGCTTCCAAACCAATCCTGGCAACAATAAAGATAAATAATATGCCCACATACATTTCAGAACAAGATATATCAGCCCTAGAAACTGATTACAAAATCTCTAACGTGCGCTTTATAAAAGGGATTAAAGGCTTCCCCATTCCCGTGGCGTTCTGCAATGCCCCGGTTGATGAAGCTCTAAAACTATCGATTTCGACATGCAATCCTTTTATGGGGTATAATTTGAGATTTTCAATAATCGAAACCGACTCACTAACGTGCCCTCACTACAACAATCGTCATCAATGGGGGCATTGGTCTGCAGGCTGTTCTCTACCTCATAAGTGCGGCGTGTGTGGTACAACTGCTATACATCCTGAGAAGTGCGAAAGTAAGCCATTTTGCGCAAACTGCGGTGGTGAGCACCCCGCATGGTCAAAAAAGTGTAAAATCTTTAAAGCGTACCAAAAGAGACACAGGGGTGTAACAGCAAAACCGACTAGCTTCGTGGAAGCTGTCTCGTCTAACAAGAAAGACGACAGGATGCCGGATACGGAAATTCTTAAACTTATTGAAATGCAGCATCAGGCATCAATGATTCAACTTGAAAAATTGGTCCAAAAATTGGTGGGTCAATTAGCGGAATCCTTCCGTTCTCCTCCTTATGGGAAGACTAACAATATTAAGAAGCCACCAAAATCTAAGAAACGAAACGGGTCAGCGCTGAGCATAGCTGCTCTGAAGCTTGCTCGGAAGGATTCAATCTGGGCTATGGCTAACGAGGGAAATGAAGATATCGCCCGTGGGCAAGCGACTCAATTTGTCGTGACGGGAAGCGGTAAAGGCGACCTTTCCGCCTCTAGTTGCGACTAGGTGGAGGGCGTCCCACTTCGGTAACACTTACGCAATGGGAAGTAATCAAGGGCCTTTTTCACTGAATATCCTTCAGTGGAATTCGGGAGGTGCTTCCACCCTTAGCCTTCTATCTGGTAGAGATGCAGATGTTATAGTCCTTCAGGAGACGCGGGCTATCCGTCTCCCCCAGGATATTACTCGATTTATCCCTAAGCACATATACACCCACTTTACTCCTTACATACCCCCTCACTCCTCTTTATCTCAAGGTCTTTTAACCCTAGTGAAAAGCGCATTAAACTACTCTTGAAAGCTCCTTAAACTACTCTTGTTTAGCCCTATCTTGTTTAGCTATATCACTTTGTAAGAACGGTAAGCGTATAAGCATAGCCAATGTCTATATTCGGCCAGGAGAAATTCACAAGAACCGTGACCTCCTGGATCAAATATTGGGGAGCGGTTATGACATGTTACTTGGTGACTTCAACGACAGAACTGGTCGTTGGATTAATGCAGCACTCCGAAGAGCAAGGATCGACTATCTTATTCATAAACCACCTTCCCCAACCTTTCATTGCTCTACAACAAATTCTCTCCTCGACATATTACTGCTACATAAGATGTGGTTGTTGAAACCCATTTGCACCGAGCAGTCGCGTCAACAACAGACCACCTCTCATGACCTAATTCGCTGGAGGCTAGAGGACGATACGTTGCTTAGAAGAAGGTTTCACTTTGACCCTATTAGAGTGGCCTTCTTTCAGGCAGCTATCCAACTCTTCCCCATAATTGGAATTGAGAGTTTGACCGAATTTAATTCCTACCTCTCATCGCAAGCTACCGCAATCCTTTCGACTACCTATAAAGGTCGAATATACAATCCTACTCCAACAAAGCTCAAGGTCCTAGCTAAAATGTTACACCTTCCCAATCTCTCTGTTTCCGCCAGACATATCCTCTCGAATGAATATTGGAGCTCTAGATATAGAATCCAGCTGAGCAGAGATAGGGCAAGCATTGCTCGCCTAAACCCTTCTCAGGCTTCCTTCTGCAATATATTCAAGAAGGAAATGTTTGTTTGCTGGAAGGATAGAGCCTTGGTTTGGATTTGTAGCATAGGCCTTGACAAAGTTTTAGAGGAGTCACTTTCCTTACATAATTATGGAGCCACTCAATCTCCCCAACCAATCCCGCCTTGGTGTGACTTCAGGAGTAGGGACTTATCTGTTACAGATATCCTTAATTCCTGGGGACCACACCCGGGCACCTCCAAATCCCACGCGCCACTCACCACTCGTGTCTGTCAGCTTTTAACATACAGTCAGAGAAAGGAGGTCGCCATCACAATGCTATTAGCCTCCCCGTCTAACATAGCGGACATCAACATCAGCCGGCGAGTTTTTTTACCTAAAAAGAGATTAATCACTTGTCCTAAAGATCTGCGGCCCATCTCGATTCAAAATGCCCTCATATCCATCTACGAGAAAGCGCTTGCGCGTAGAATCCGCGTTCATTTATGTAGGCGTAATTTGATCCCACCGAGTTTTCATGGGTTTGTCAAAGGGCGCTCGGTCCATTCAGCAATTGGTGAAGTGCATCAGTTTTGTCAGGATAATAGTCATCAGCTTGCTGTGGCTGTTTTTCTTGATTTTTCAGCTGCATTTGACCGGATCTCCATTCCCTTCGTTATCTCCTCTCTCAGGTCCCTCGGGTTGCCTGCGAGAATTGTTAACAGGGTGGAGATATTGCTGTACACCAAGCGGTTCTACTATGAAGACGACTTTGATGCGCGTCAGTTCTACCCTATTACAGGTGTACCTCAAGGATCCCCACTTTCTCCTATCTTATATCTTGCTGCATCCATTGTATTATTCAAGAATTTTAAACGTGATCAACATCTAGTGGTATATGCTGATGATACCACAGCCTTGTTCTCTGGACGCAGGTGCAAAGATGTAATCTCTGACATCAGCCGTTTCTTTTTAAGATTAAAAGATCAGTTGCCCCCATCCAATCTTATTTTAAACTTCTCTAAATCACAGGTGGTTGTCTTTAATGGCGTTCCTGCCACCAAAAAGGAACTTAAGAGACTAGCACTATCTACACTCTCCTCCATTTTGCAGCATCAAACACTCCCCATCTTCACGAGTCGAGTAAAATATCTGGGGTTCACCGTTACGGTGAATTGGTCGGCGAAAGCTGACCTGGATAGACTTAAACGTATCCTGAAGAAAGCTAGGTGGGCTCTGAAACGGGCCCAGCATCTGTCATTGAATGGGATAACCCAAGTGCGCCTCTGGGGTACTTGGGCTATCTCGGGATTAGTCTTCTTCTCACGAGGACGTCCCCCAGAACAAAGACTAAGGTTTCTCAAGCTCCTCATCTCGAGATTACCAACCATAGTCCGCCTTGACTGGACTCTTAGGTGTGTGAGAGACCCCGAATGGTTCAGTCAGAGGGCGGCGCGCTGGTGCGGCCGAGGGGCTCAGATCCCTCTGGACCTGAGGCCGTGAATATAAGTTGAAGATTTCAAAATACACGTCGTGAACAGCTTCTATTTAAAGTTGTATTTTGCATGTTTTTGTTTCTTAAGTTTTTATCAGTTATATAGTTATTAATAAAACCCTTACTTACTTATTTATGTGATTTTTTTTAATTTTTATGTTAATTATCTAAATATGCTAGTAGTTAGTAGCGAAATATCAAAATGATTTTTCTTGTCGTTCAACTATACCTGATGGTTACTGGATATTTAAAAAATAAATTATTGTTCACAAATTTTCGACTATTGCAATAGCCCTTTTCAAGAGTTATGTTTTTAAAAAATAACATAACACTTGAAAATAAAATTGTATTAGAAAAATGCAATTTGAATAGAAAATTGTATTTAATAAAATTTTCGAATGTATGTACATTATAATCATAAAATATTTATCTAATTTTTATTATTTTATAGTACAAAAAATGTATCCTCAATTAAGTGATCTGAATTATTTGATATCTTTTTGGATTTTTAACAGAACAAAAAATTGTATTAAATTGATTACATAATTCGAATAATACAAAAAAATGAGAATTAAAGCAAATATACTTTTTTATTGTCTACTTATAGATTTCTGTGGTTTAAAATTACGGTAGTTTGAAAAACTTTAATATTTTTAATTGATTTAAAATTGACTGTGCTTGGTTTCAAGAGGCCGAATAACTTACAGAATTGTATTGTTAGCAGTGCTAGATCGCAAATAGTCAGTTCATGTCACTGAGTTAACTCTAACGGTGTAATGAATTGAATAAAGCGAATTAGAATCACTGATTATTTACTTCCTAATATAACTAGATCGCAGATAAAAAGATAATATTAAAAATAATATTATAAATATAAATAATGTAATATAAATATAATAATATTATAAATATAAAACACAATGAAAATACAGTTATTTACCAAAAGAAAATTTTTAAATTGATATTATCCTTAAACTGGCCTTGCATTTTGACAGATATGTCAAAGCAAGAAGCGAAGCCATGAAAACCTCGCGTCAAGATTACGACCAACTCTTGCAAGACCTGTCAGTGCTAAATATTATCTATAGGCACATGGAACGTTATATGATTAGTAGGAAAATCAGAGTTAGCACTGAAAATATTTTTTCTTTAGAAAATATACGGTATATCCTATGATCACCATTTTAATTCTAATAGCCAAACTTTGGATAAGTTTAAAACCCTTTTCCACTTGGGATTTTATAACATATAATCGGAAAAGGAGGCAGTAGAGACACGACTGGTTTCGCACAGAAAATGCGAAAAGAGCACTTCGACAACTCACAGTTAAATTTGCTATATGCGACTACATGGAACGCTTCTTCATTGCGGAAATAGTTAGAGCTCTGTTCTGAAGTGAACGTTTTTCTTAAAAATAATTGACCTTGCTTAATTTCAGGAAATAAAAGTTAAATTTAATCACCTAGTGAAAGTATCTGACTTCCATTAAAATACTAGATTATATGTTGAAGGAGAAAGTGGCTAACAATTATCTGTGCAAAACGCTAGCTTGAAATATTCAGTTTTTCTTGATGAAATTCATGAATTGCTGAAAAGCGCACCTGTAGAGGATTTCCTTTGTTTACTGGATAACTACAATACCGCATTGTTAGAATTGTATTCAACATCGTCGCAATTTTATTCGCTATTCAGTTATTTTGATTTTTGCCAAAAGTCGATGCTATTAAGTTTACTTATTAAGCCATGTTTGCCAAAAAACTTAACTTGTTAGGAAGCTCAGGAGCTTTTTAATTGCTAACTCTGAACATAAAAGCTTTTGAAAATATCACTGCCTTGCGATTTTGTAAAGTTGGGCTGTAAAGTCAGTAATAAAAAGACAATGTAATAAACTGTTACGTTTATCCAATTAGTTAATCACTCGATTTTATATGACATAATGTAATTATGAACATTTTTCTCTCTTCGCAAATTAATGCGAAGAGATAATAATATTCTTAGTTAATTATTTTAATTGTTAGAAACGTAATATTTGATTTTAGTTATGTTATAAGCATAAATTGGTGAATCATTGATTTAAAGAGTGTATTTTCGTTTTCACTTATTTTTGTATATATAATGCTTACACCGTAAAATTTGACTGTTTGAATGTAAAATTAATTCTCAATTAATAACATAGATTAAAGATTATTTTGTTCGATACGACAAGTTATGGCAAAATGCTTTTATATTTCACATGCAGACGATTAAAGAGAAGAATGGAATAAATTTTCGAATGATTCTGCATTCATTATTATAAAATTTATCAATTTAATTACATTAATTCGTTAATTTGTATAATTTGATCAATACTTATGCTGTTAGATACGATCCAACAATTTGCAACTTGTGTAGCCTATATAAGCGGCGTTACAGCCAGTTTTTTTACATGAATATTGATACACAACGTTTTGAGTGTTTTCTGGAGTGGTTCTTTTTCTCAACGAAAACATGGATCCTATACGATGAGGTCGGAAAAACCCTCTTATATCCAGATTCGAATTTTGATTCATACAACATACGGTCTGGCATCATATCCATGATGCAAGACGGTATACACTCGTCTACATTGGCTGGTCTGGCATCATGGATATGATGCCAGACCAGCCAATGTCGTTTTGCATTACACGTTAAGCTTATTTAAGCTTAACTTTTCATTTAAGCTTATTTTAATTGTTATTAAAATTAGTAAAATTATGTTATGACATAATTAACATTATGATAGCATTATTAACATCATAATAATATTATGTTTTAATATTATTAAAATTAACAATTATGGCCTTATGAAAATTAAATAATTAAATGGTGTATTAAGCAATGTTTGGCAATAAACTTAACTTGTTAGGAAGTTCAGGAGCTTTTCAATCTCTAACACTTAACATAAAGGTGAAAAGTATGCACTCAATGAACTCAATGAGTGCAATATTACAATGCACTCATTGAAATATTTAGGATAAGGCTTTTCTTGATAAAAGCTTTTGAAAATATCACTGCTTTGCGATTTTGTAAAGTTGAACTGTAAAGTCAGTAATCAATAGATAATGAAATGGTAAAATGTCACGTTTATCCAATAAGTTAATCACTCGATTTTATATGACATATGTAATTATGAACATGTTTGGGTAATACTTAAAATTAATGCGAAGAGATAATAATATTCTTAGTTACTAATTTTAATTGTTATTAAAATTAGTAGCAGTTATGAAACAATTCTGGCTTAATAAAATTTAGTTAATAAATTATATATATGAAAGTATATATGAAATCATATATGAAAGTATCAATTGGGTTATTTAAACCATAGCTTAGGATCATTGTTTCGTCCGATTCATAAATATATCAAAATAAGTAGGTATATAAAATAGTAGGCATAAGTAGGTATACAAATAGTATATATAATGTGTTATTTAACTTTATATAAAAGTAAATAACACATTATAGTCTCAATTGTAATTTTGATAGCAAACCAGAAAAGTAAATCACATAGTTTCTAATCTCACAAGTCGAAAGCACAAATATAAATTTTAAAAACCAATATTTTTATTTTTATGAAAATCCAATAATTCTACAGTTACTGAAATCTTTCGAAAAAAATAATAAATCTTTATATCGTCCTTTTTTAAATTAATTCTTATTCTGATACAACGTCTGTTTTTTATTAGTCAATTCATAAAAATGACTTTTTAAATTTTAATTTTTTATTTTTACTTAATTTAAATTATAGAAAATCTAAAAACAATTATTAATTTTATTATTTAATTATTAAATTTTGATTTAGCATTATTATGTTTTGTTTTGTTTGTAATTATGTCAAGTACGTAGACTCAGTTAGCTGATTTAATTTTTTCTTTATATTAAGATTTTTTACAAAATATTTAAAATTTTATCTAAATGTTTACAAAATGTCAGCAGCAAGTTTGTTAATTTTCCTGTATTCGTAATTTCAAATATTTTTCATTATAGACTATCAGTAGCATTTTAGCATCTTCCAAAACTTGATTTACATTATCATTACATTTAAAACAGTCATTAAAGAGGTATCTTCTTGCATATCGATTAAAGCTTAGTGTTTCCAAGTAATTATATGTTTATTGAAAACAAAATAAATGATAGTTCGAAACCTGTATTTTTATTATAATATTATGTTACTATTTTATATTATAATATAATATTGTAATATTTATAAAATTTATAATATTATAAAATATTTTTATGATTAAAGTATATAATTATATTGTTTAATTTTATACTTAATCTTGGATAAATTATAATATAATATTATCAATTATAATATTATTGTAATGATATTATTATATTATTATATTGTTTATATAAATTAACTAAGGCAGTAGACAAATATCACACAACATTAGTTAAATTTTCAGATTTACCACAAAGCTTATATAAATACTTTTTACATTAAGCTTTTCTCAATTCGCATATGAAATATTCTACAGGTTACATTTTATATTCATATATATTGTATTGATATTAATAAATAATATCAATTAATAATTAATAATAACTGACAATTTACAATTCACAATTTTCTAATTTATAGATCTAAAAATATGTTTAATTTTTTAGAATTAAAAAATTAGAATTTATTAAAATAAAAAAATATATAACTTTTAGAATTTAAAGATTTAAATTAAATTAAGTCAATTAAATTAATTTAAGTTAAGTTAAAAATAATAAAATTTGTATAATTCTTTAAATAAATGTGAATTTACAATGAAGTAATTTAGGAAATAATCAATTTACGAAAAATTCTCTAAGTTTTGTATATTTAGTGAATTAATTTAAATACTTTCAATGCATGTATAATGTAAAAATCCTTTCGTGATCAAGTTATGAAAATGCTAGTGGTGTCTAACCTACTATAAAATTATTGAGATACAGCGTTCGAGTAAAAATGTGTATAAAAATGGGTGCAAATATAATACTTATTATTTTAATACTGGAATTTTTCAAATATTTTGAATTTTACAGTTAATTGTAAAATATAGCAACATAATGAAAATCAATTCACTTCAAAGTTAATTTATTTTCGGGAAACTATATTTTGTTCGGGTTTTCAACTAGTACTCGTTTTCTAAGGGATGCTTCGCCAAAACAAACTACGTTTGACTCGAGCGTAATCTTTGATAATATAAAGTAGATAGAGTAATCTTTAATGTGGACACTATCACTTAATTCTTCAATCTCTGTGTACTGATCATTTAAGTATTCCTGATATAAAAACATGATATATAAAACCCATAACGGAAAATGTATTCATTTTGGCTTTTAATTATTATTCATACAAAATTATGTTCAGCTTTTTCATTTAATTTTGTTTTACTGCATAGTTGATCGTAAAAAAGTTCAATGACTGTAACTAGCATGAAAAAATGGTGAAATTGTATTGACTAGGCAAACTTCGATATAATTATGATCGGTTATTTACATAATAGATTATTAATTAATGAATTTATTAGTGGCAAATTGGTGATATTGTGGATTTTTGGACAATTCAATAGTTGTAATAAAATAATGAATCGATGCAGATGAACAATTAACTTGAACAAAATCAAATACGTGAAACATCAGGTTAACAAAATATATAATATTTCTCAATATTATATTATAGATGCAAATAAATAATATTTCTCAAAATACTTACCATTTTAACAATACAAATTTCTAAATATTTAAATTTTTCTAGTCAATTGTAAAATACTGAAACATAACAACACAATTTATTCGATTTATTTCTAAAATCATTTCAAGGTCAATAAACTATTAATTAATTTTAGTACCTTACAATTTATCTTCTGAAAGCTATTGTGAAAACTGTTATATTGTTAGTTTAGCAGTGAAAGGAAAACATACGACATCGAATAGCATAACCTTAATATCTCTAGTTGTCAAATTCTTACAAAGAACAATTGATAATGTGAACAAATAATAAATAAACGCGCTTGCATGATATATTTTAAATGTAATTTTCACGGTTAAAATATTATATTTGTTTGAAAAAAAGGACGACAATGATTTTATATTATATTCGAAATACCATCTCTCTTATTTGAAAAAATTGCTAAAACAGTGATATATCGTGTAAAAACATTGATAAAATTTCCCTTTATTTATTAATTTTCAACAAAAATGAAACCCGGAATTTTCCGCTCACTGTGATATATTCCTGTCAGTCATAAAATGTGTGAATACTGAACTAAAGAGGATTTATTTACGTAAATAAAAAGAACCATGATATATATATGACATTTGAGCTGATACATGTTAAGAAATCATCAATTTGCTTGTTGAGGTAAACGCTTTAAATATACTTTTTTCTTACTTCTTACTAGAAATACTGTTTTGTTTACGCAAATATTTAATAAAAATGATCAGGACACTAGCAGGTGAGTAAAGATAAAAACTCCATAAATGAACTTCTTCCAGATCAAGAATTTTTAATTTACATCTTGGATGCCGAAAACCAAATTTGAATACTGTATTATTTAATTAAATAATTATTAATTACTAATTTAATTTGCTGAATTAATAATTAATGAATATAAAATATTTATAATAATTTGAATAACAAAAAATTGAATTAACAAGTACTTTGTACACGTTAAAAAATATAAGTGATCAAACATTGTCAAAACATTATATTTTCTTAAATCTCTGACAAATACGAGCTATAGAGAAAAAAATTATTACAACATCAACTTTGTGCCTAATAATGAAAAATATACTTTCATAAGTCCATGGAAGTCTCAGCTACATCAGCTATAGAGAAAAATAAGAATGAAATTATTTCTTAGGGCGTAAAACTAAATACATTAATCTAGAATAAGTGATTATTTAATATTTCATATGAGTAAACATTTAATTTACTGAATTAATCCCATTGCATCGTTCAATGGCATATTAACCAAAGAGAAAATGACTTTATTTATGCTACTAATTTAATTCCAGTACTCACATAAAAATAATGTTATTGAAATTAAATATTATGAGGTAGATTTACGAATTAAATACAATATAATTGACATCCATAAAAAATATGTTTATATTGCTAAAATAAACTGTTAATTTTCGGAATATGAACATTACGTTCTTCCATGAAACCGCCCTCTGGCAATTTTTACAAATGTCTAGGCCGTTCGTTCAGATACACCAATGAAGAACATGTTCGTTCAAAATTCTGATTCCAAACACAGCTTTTCAAAAAACCAATTTTCTATTCATTAAGCAAAACTTGCCGGTAGAGGTGTTTGATTCAATATCATGGGAACGTCCGCACATGAGTGGACGATATTCACTAATAGTATGAGGGGTCAGATACAACAATAAAGAACATGTTCGTTCAAAATTCTTATTACAAGCACACCTTTTCAAATATCAATTTTCTATTTATTAAGCAAAACTTGCCGGTAGAGGTGTTTGATTCAATATCATGGGAGCGTCCGCACATGAGTGGACGGTATCCACTAATAGTATGAGGGGTCAGATACAACAATAGAGATCATGTTCGTTCGAAATTCAGATTACAAACATAGCTTTTCAAAAAATCAATTTTCTATTCATTAAACAAAACTTGCCCGTAGAGGTGTTTGATTCAATATCATGGGAGCGTCCGCACATGAATGGACGAAATCCACTAATAGTATGAGTTGATTTTTATGCCAAAATATTTGTAGCAAATAATATCTAAAAGCAATAGGTAATATCTACGTTATAAATCAATTGTTCACACAAATGTTTATTGATCGCACAGAATACAGTGAAATTTTTTGCTTAATAAAAGATTAGTCGAATTTCCGATAACTGACTGATATCATAAGGACAAAAAATTACAATAAAATAATGTGTTCAGAATTTAAATAAAACAGTTTAGAGTTTATTGAGAGTAAAATACTCGGTATTTGTTTTGTACTTTAAAGAAT
Organism: Pomphorhynchus laevis; assembly: GCA_012934845.2. Lineage (NCBI taxonomy): Eukaryota > Metazoa > Acanthocephala > Palaeacanthocephala > Echinorhynchida > Pomphorhynchidae > Pomphorhynchus > Pomphorhynchus laevis. The sequence continues at coordinate 75,063 of WNNJ02002059.1, forward strand.
CGTCGTCTATATAAATGCTATAAATTTACTTAACATTTCGCACAACAACAGACAACTATAAGAATGTCAATTGTTTAAAATAAGTAAATTTTCTCTTGTGAGGTTTACCTTCAGGACACTTAGGACATCTGGGAGTATTTGCGCAGGATGATCCCCAGTGCCTCCATGAAGGGGTTCGAGTTCGTCCCCATGAAGGGGTTGTGATTGTTTTCAGATAGTACCATGACATTCTCCTAAGTTGTTCTAAACGAGACGGGTAGCAGGGGACTATCCTTCCTTGTTATAAATCAGATGTTCTTCAGTGAGAAGTTACTCTCACATTCTTTCAGATCGCTCTTGTTTTTATTAATATTTGTTATTTAATCAATATCAGGTAATCAAGAATTTAAAAGAGAGTCGAGGATGTCGGTCCACGTTATTGTTGAAAGAAGAAAATGCATCCGCCGACGGAACATTGTTGTTAATACCAATATTTCGGTTTCCAAGCGAAACCATTTTCAAGGTAATCTACAAGGTAAAAACAAAACACATTAGCAAATTATACAATGTACAGGGTATTTTAAGTGAGAAAGTATGACCATCGTTGCCGTTCATTGTTGGGTTTTTTGTCTAATTAATATTGCTTCTTTTATTTTTCGCAGCCTGATGTCAGGTTCAAATTAGAGCACTGATGGAGACTCAAAATTTATAGTGTCCAGTTGTATTACGTGATCAGCAACATGAGAATTAGCCGTTGTGCGAATTGCTGCTCTATGTTCCCTATTCTGACTTTTAGGTCGCGACCGGTTTCACCAATGCAAACAGCATCACAATCTCGACATGCTAATTCATAAAAAAGCCAGACCAAGGAAGAATTCTCAAGTGCAGTTAATCTTCTTTTAATAGTGGTCATTGGTTTGCTGCATGGAATTATTTGGATAGGAAAATTAGGATCGCTAACTAATTTCCTGACTCTGTTGAAAAATATCTTAGTCGATATTCCGATTCTGGTAACGTGAGGAAAAACTTAGCTGGGAGCGGACCTTCTCTCAATCCTCTCTGGCTACGCCACTTTCTGCTAACTTTGTATAAAGTATGCTGGTAACGTGAGGAAAAACTTAGCTGGGAGCGGACCTTCTCTCATTACTCCTTGGCTATTCCACTTTCCGCTAACTTTATCGACAGTATGCGCTAGAAGACTACAGGGATAACCCAAACGCACGAATGTGTCAGTTAAACGTCGAAGCTCGTCTTCTCTTATGGTAACGTTACTGCAAACATTGAAAGCCCTGAAACAAAACGAAGCGAAAATACCCAATTTAGTATGTTTAGCGTGACAACTATCCCAATCATATAGAGATTAGTCTCAGTGGTTTCCTTTACACCGGTGTTAGAAATCTGGACTCTGACGAAGTTACTAAAACGTCGAGAATCGAGATGCAATTCTCATGCATAAAGTGCGCTGTGAACTTAATTCCGGGGTGCTGCATATTTATATATTGTATAAACTAATGAGCTTCAGCCATTCCGCCAATTCTCAAGTGCAGAGCAATGTGATCATACAATGTTTAATGATGGAAACACAGAAAGCATATATAAGGGAGGATATCATTTTTCTGAAAAGATGCAAATCCAAGCAAGTTGTACAAACGTTTGCCAAACTAAGATATTACGGCTTGTCTTCGAATCGAACACATGCCAGGTGGGTGATCAAACAATTCTCTCTTGCACTGCTCAAAGATGAAATACGTTACAAATATTGCTGTCTCAACCGATTAAAACCATTGATTCTTACATGTAACGTCCGGATTCCAGAAACTCTGGCGACTGACGATAAAGATTGGTTTGACCTGATACGCCTTCGTCGCATCCAATTTGAGGTTCAACGTAAGATCATTCGATTTGGCAATAAATTTCACAGACTATACACCCTCAACAATTTCGACTAGTTAGCCCAATGATCGCAGCCAACATGGGAACTATAAGTACTGACTTACCTGTTGTTGTATCGCTTGACTCTCAACGCACATCACTAGACGAGCGTGCATCAGTATTTATGATATTTATTTCCGGTGTATCAATTTGTTCAGCATTGCTTGTAGCGTATTGAGTTGCTGTAATAGCCAGGTCAAAAGTCTGATTGTAAACAGATGCCTATAATTGATCATTTTCGAGCATTCGTGCTCTATTAAATGCTTCGAACATTGTTAATGTGGTGCTTTTGATAAGCTGTTGGCGTATATGACTAGATTTTGGACCATTTACAAATGCATCGAGAATCCCGAGTGTACAATGCTTGTTCTCGTTACTGCTGAAAATTCGCAATCACTACTTTAAGCTTGCAAAAAAGATTTATTTTAACGTGGCAAATGCGTGCAAGCGCACGCTTATATGACCACAACAAAACAAAAATGTAAATCATGTGTCGAGAAGGTGTGAACGGAGGAGGTGTTTGAATGTGATCAAGGATAGAGCGCGGCGGACGTCGAGAGAGAATTGATTTCAGGCGAGTGAGGCGGCGACGAGGAAGGATCAGAGACCGTAATTGTTGGAGTAATTGGGCGCGTGAAGTAAGATGGTATGACAGGAACGAAGCGATAGCGAGGTGGGGCGAGTATCGTCTAAGAAAGGAAGGTTAATGAACGATGGGGAGCCGACAGCGATGAGACGAAAAGTAACGAGAAGGCGGAGTTTGATGCGGATGTGGATGGTGGGCCAGGAGAGTTGGGCAAAATATGTGGATGTGTGGTCGAAGCGACGGAGACGAAAGAGCACTCGAACGGCGGTGTTGATTATTCGTTGTAGGGGTAGGATGATGAATTTTGGAGAATTGGCGAAAAGGCTGAGGCAGTAATCGATTTTAGGGAAAAGAAGCGATGAAAGAAGAGACATACAAGAACGGAAGTCGATAAGAGGGCGGATACGGCAAATGTCACAGAAAATTAAGCGGACCTTGTCATGGACGAAGGGTTTAAGGGAAAGGTGATCATTGAAATGGAAACCTAAGAAAGTGAGATTGTGGAAGTGTAAGGATAAATTGGTTATTAGATTGACTGTTGGCTTGACGATATGATAACAACTTATGTCGATTAAGAATCGAACTCTTTCGTTTGATAAACATATTGTCAAGTATTGCTTCATTGTAAGACGTATCAGACGAAATATACTTTGAAATATAGTATACTATACTTCAAAGTATATAGTATACTATACTTTGAAATATACTAGAAATATTACTTGAAATACTGATATACTTTGGTTGAGACGTGGCTAACAAGTATTTCAAGATGAGTGTCACCAGTAAGATCATTAATCGTGTGAAGGAATCTTACGAATCTGCGCTTACAATTCGACCAGGGAGTCCAGTGAGACAAGGCTCTTCAAAGTAGACCAGGCAGATAAGTCGGGATCATCTGGATCAAACACTAGCTGTTCATGTTTCAAGAACTTATGAACAAAAGTTGAATAAATTTAAATATACCAAAAGTAGATGGATGTATTCAACTATATATAAATACACATATCACTAATACATTTGAAATTATACTTAATAAATTTGCAACTGCCAAACTATTTACGATTTTACTTTGCCATTTACATTCTACCTTGCAAGTCCATTAATAAAATCGTATTATTTACAGTAGATATATATATATATATATATATATATATATATATATATATATATATATATATATATATATATATATATATATATATATATATATATATCACTGTTTTCCTCATAAAGAGGCATAACCACCAGGCAGCATATATATAACACCAGGCAGCATATATATGATCAAGCTATCAGTTTCATCAATTTGATCGACGTAGTGCACATTTGGCTTCGATAGAGAAAGAGCTTTTGCAGTCGTCGAATAAATTCGTTAATTAGAGACAATTTGTCAGGAAATAATTTTATTGTGCTCACTGATAAACATTCTGTCATATTCATAATCGTATGAATAGAAACAAAATCAAAAATGAAAGAGCAAATAGGGCGCCTAGATCTTTTCGAATTTAAATTTAAAACATTATATTAGCAGGGAAATCTTAATTACGCTGTATATTCGATATCTAGAGGCGTATGTGCGTTTCCTAATAGCTTGCGCAATCACAGCAAGACCATGCACCTCCTAAAGGAAATTCACAATTTCTAGGGAATTGATTGTCATTGTGATGTGACCCAGTTCAAATTCCTGCAAAACTTGATGCTGCAACATTGAATGAGGTACGCCTGATTAGTATTCCTGTCTATACAGATTGTCAGTTGTAATAATTTACAGCGGTAAATGAAATTTTATCAAACTTGCAACTGCCTCGAGAAAATGTTCCGTTCATTAACACATTTTTATTAAATTCAGCATTCCAATTTAAGGATTCACAGAATTTTCGACTAGATGCTTGTCTTAAGAGGATAATTTTTGATTTTGCTCTAGTAGCACACGTTTGCTCTAACGCTTGATAGTTACTTATCGTTATGATAAATAGTCACCAGTCACTAATCTACACTTCCGCATAAAATTAATATTAAAATTAATATTATATTTAATAAAATGTTGCTTCCCTTAATTTTTTGAATTATACACATTACACATTATACACCTTTTATGTAGCTTTTCTCGGTACGAGTTGTTCAATAAATATATCGATTTAAGCTCTTAGTTCAATGTACTGTCCACTCTCCTGTATGAACAATTAGCTAAAAACCGAATGTTAGTTCACTGTTGATGACAATCCGTTTCACCATATTTTTACATTTTTTTCTGCATTTTTGACGAAAATACTCAAAACTGAAAATGCTCACTAATTTTATATTTTAATTAAATGTAATACTATAAAAATTTGGTTCTTTATGGTTTCATGCCGTTTTGATATTTCATGCCGTTTGTGATATTTCATGCCGTTTTTGATATTTCATGCCGTTTTTGATATTTCATGCCGTTTTTGATATTTCATGCCGTTTTTGAAAAATTATAAACCCCCTTAATTGAGAATATCAAGAACAACAATAATCGATTTTGAGTATGATGAGGAATCAATAAGATCTGCTGGTGATATCTTAGAGATGGATTTTTACAATACAAGGTTCAAATCTATGTTTGAATATCTAAACTGGAAGTATTGCAATATATGGTGTCTTTTGGGGCTGATAAAGAATACAAGAGTGTGTAGTTATGGAATCAGTATGACTATGATCAAAAAGAAAAGTGCCATAGATGGATATATGGATATGCAACACTTCATCTCATAGAAAAGAATTGTCTGTGAGGCATGAGTCTTTTTTACAGAACTTAAAAAAATCCTTGGAAGATATCTCGCAGTTTTTCTGTTTGTTGACCAAGGATGATATGCAAAGCTCCATAATACTGTTTCAAAATACTGTTTTCCGAATGGTGTTTAATGTGTAGAGTCGTGTGCCAGGAGGCCCTTTATGATTCTAATACAAGACTTGGAGGTATAAATGCCAATGGCTCGCCTAAAGTGGTAGAGATAGACGAGTCTTTATTTTTTGACGGAAGTATAATGTATGCCGCCATGTAGATGCTCAATGGGTTTTTGGTCTCATATAAAGAGGAACAAGAGAATATATTCTTGTCCGGTGCCAGATATGAGTGCTTTGACTTTAATATCTATTATATAAACCTTTATAGCTCCGGGACTTTAATAATAAGTGATAAGTGGAGGTCGTATGGCCGACTTGGATATAGTGGTGACTTTGAACATAAATGTCTTAACCACTGTTATAATTTTGTTTCTACAGAAGATCATATGGTTCATACCCAGGACATCGAGAATTTATGGCTTCACGCAAAAAGAAGTTGAAGTCACAATATGGGACTAATAGAAAGATGTTGGAAGTTACCTGGTTGAATTCATGTTTATAAAGAAGAATCCCATTAAGAGAAAAAGGTTCAATCATGTTTTAATATTGGTCTTTTTTGTGTGATTAAATAAGCTTTTTAATTTAAATTTGTATGTTTTTCTTTACATTATTTACATTTTATTTTTTCTTCTCTTTTTATAATTTTTCAAAAACGGCATGAAATATCAAAAACGCCATGAAATGTCAAAAACTGCATGAAACCATAAAGAACCAAGAGTTCAAGAGTTCTTGGTTCATAAAGAACCAAGAATTCAAGAGTGTGTAGTTGTGGGATCAGTATGACTCTGATCAAAAAGAAAGGTGCTATAGATGAATATATGGGTATAAAACACTTCGTCTCATAGAAAAGAATTGTCTGTGAGGCATGAGTCTTCCTTTTTACAGAATTTAAAAAAAATCTTGGGTGATAGGATTCTAACCAAACAGGTTCTTAGAACCTTTTTAATATTAAAATTTAATACAAAAATTTTAATATTTTAAATTTTATTTTTGAATATATTGATAACAAACCTGTCCTTAATCATCATCCATGATATTTTTATTTCTAATTTTCTTCTTTTATTAGATTTGGAATAAAAGATAATTAAATAAATTTGCTACATATACAAAAAGAAAATTACAAGAATCTTCAATAAACTCTACAGCCCATATATTTACGTCCCACATAGATGCAGCAAGTGCTCTAAGATGTGCATCCTGATCTAAGATTTGGAATTGCTGTTTTTCTGTGAAATTAAAAAACCTGTAGGATTGCATAATGATAGCATAACGATTGTATACGATAGATATTAGTATAAATGTCAGATCAGGAAAATCTAAGTGATGATGAACTCTCGCTATGTAGAGATATTGTTGCATATATAGTGATTCGTACGGGAAAGGGTGACGTTATTAGAAAATCTGAAATTGTTAAGGATGTTATACAGCTCAAACAAAACGATAAAATGAAAGCAACCACATTTAACAGAATACTGTCAGAAGTAAGCACTCAGCTATTAGACAATTTTGGTCTCAAGTTAATTGATCTGAGTGCATGCTCTCCCGATGAATTCAGGCTTAAAAGAGAGCCCAAATACGTAGCACTAAGTGACATTGGTGACAATTCTATACTGACGAACGATAGCGATATCGAAAATGACGAATTCTACAGCTTTGCAGCATTAACTTCAGCCATTGTGCAAATCAACGGTAACCGTATTGAACTTAACGACCTGATTAATCAAATTCAATCTGTAATCGAAGATAATTATAAATTGACAAAGGATAAATGTCAACAGCTAATAATGACAAAGATGGTCAACAATGGCTACCTGAAAAGTGCATGCAATCAACAAAACACAGCTGATTCAGCCACTTGGATTAGCAATGGTACGAGATCGTGTCTTGAATTTGAGATTGAAACCTTATCTTTTGTGAATAAAGTTATCGAGCGCGGTGAAATGATAAACGAATAGATGTCCAATAATAAATAATATCTTAAGAGATATCTCAAGATAATATCTTATGCTGTTATTACTGGAAACATTTTATATTCATATTCATTTGTAGTATGTATATATAAATGAACATCGTAAATGATTATGAATAAACAAATTATTTTCATTTTAATCATATAAAATTATTAATTAATTAATAATTAATAATAATTAAATTATTAATTAATTTAAATATTAATTAATAATTAAATATTAGAATCTTATAATTGTAAATATTCATTCGCAATTTCCAGTCAATCATCTATGCTTATATAATAATAAATGCCTTTATTATTTTGGCCAGCCATCTATGTTTGGCGAGCAATAGAATATAAAATTCAGTCATTACATTATATTCGAACAATTGATCATAAAATGAAAGCATACTAAAATATAAAATTAAGTCATCACATTAACAACGTACAATTAAACAGAAGAGAAAAAAGAGAAGAGAAGAAAGAAAAAACACTGACTACTGCGACATGGATAAACGGATCATTCCCTTATTTACGTTCATTCAATATTCTGATGCAGGATGGAAAAAAAGTTGTAATAAATTTCGGTGTTAATATGTGTCCTTATTATTTTATCGGACCATCACCTTAGTCCATATATCACAATCCTTTTCATCGTAAGCAATTTCATGTTGCACATAATCCGATTCATTCACAATAGCAGAAGTTTGATCATTTAGGGCGTCTGATAGCTGTTTCCTGCCCAAACGGGAATTCTTCATATTGTGACAGCAATGTAAATTATATATTTTATAACTTTTATATTGTAGACAAGTCTCGTAGAATCCAACAAACTCAGATTTATAGAAAACTAGCTTGTTTAAGCTTAAATCATATTCATCCATATATGGAAAAGAGGGTTTTTATTTCAGCAAATAATATCCTTTATAATTCTCAACATGACTTATATAGTAATCGATCCACAAGAGGCAATTTTTGGCAAACAGCGGAGGATAGTAATGAGCAAACTGAAATCGTTGATTTAGCTGAAGCCTGTGACTGTTAATCATTGCAGTCTTATGAAAAGATAATTTTATTGCCTTTTCATTAAACTTATATTCAATAGATACGTTGCGACCATTTTCAATGTTCTGCATATAATTCTAGATATAACCGGTATTTCTATTCATGCCTATTTTCAAATGGAAGTGGCATGGCGTCAATTCCAGCATATTCTATTAGATTTGCTTATATGATTTTCGCCTCCTAAATCTACTGGATTGTACTCAAAACTTTCTCCTTGGTTTGATACGTTATGCATTAAAGAGAAGAAATTGTCATATTTACGATTTGTAATGATACAAATTTCAAATCATTTAAATGTATAAGGAATCAGTTCACAGCCCTGAAACGTGCTAAGCAACGCCTAATTTGAGAAGCTTATTTTGCAAAAATGTAAACACAATATACACTTTTTGACTACGTAAACTTTAAATACAGTAGTGGCTCAATTGATTCACTTGTGGATAGTAACGGTACTATTCATATTAATGCAGAGGATATTGCAAATACATTTGCTCGTCACTTTCTTGTACCAACTCCCCTTATAATTTGAGTAGAATCTTTGTTTCTGATGACAGAAGCATCAATGTGTTGAATATGTTCTCAATTAACGATGTGTGGATTGAGCTTGTCCGTCTGAAATCTTCGAACCTTCCATGCCCGGATTCTCTACATGCAGTATACTTAAAAAAGCTGGCACCTGTAATTTGTTTTCATTTATATTCCATATTTGCAGCATTGATTTACACCGACTATATGCCTATCGTGTTGAATACCTTCATAGTACAACTCTTGTTTAAAAAAGGTAGTCGCTTCTGTGTTGATAACTACCGACCAGTTAGTATGACTTGCTTATGCTGTAGGGTTTTGGAGATACTACTTTGTCGCAGCATTGCTAACTTTCTTGAATCTGGCCATTGTTATGTAATAATCAACATGGTTTCAGAAAAAACGATATTTGCTCACCAATCATCTGAGTGCTCAGAAGTATTGGGCTTACTGGGTTGATAAGGGTATTGACTTCGATGTCATATTTTTCGATTTTTCGAAAGCATTTGATCGGTTAGATCATGATCTACTAGTTATGAAAGTTAAAGCAATGGATTTGAACCCTATTTTAATTTGTTGGATACATAATGTTATATCTAATCGTACCTACAAGGTCGGTATAAATGGAACATATTCTCTAGAGTGTGAGATCCAAGCGGGCTTACCTTAGGGTTCAGTATTGGGACCGATGCTATTCTGCATTTACATTAACGAACTGCCGAGCTTATTGTCATTGTACTCTCTGTTAAATGCTATGGTTTGAAAGTTTGGAGGCTGATAAGTGTGAAAACAGATTTGAAGTGCTTACAAGACGATGTCGATAAAGTTGCCGGTTGGGCGCGTGCAAATTGTCTAGACATCAAACACTCAGAAATGCACACATCTACGTATTAAAGAATTAAACAATAATCTTCAGTTTAATTATCGTTTTGGGGATAAATATATTAAACTCGTGGAGCATTTTAAGGATCTTAAAGTTTGGGTTTCAAATACCCTTTCGACAAAACGTCATACTTAGTATGCCTGCTTCAAGGTGAATTGCATGGTGGGTCTTCTATCGAGGACATTTAACTCTCTCGATTCACACATGTTCGAATCATTGATTAACGCGTACACACAGTCATTTACTATATACCTTGAGATTCTAAATAAGCAATATTTGAAGACTAGTCGAAATATGTGCTTGATTGGAAGATTTTGCATGTACCTAATCATGCTTTGTCCGGCATTATTCGCTTTGGCTGCTATTTACTTGGGCATTCTTGTTTCAGTGTTGGCGGATTGTTCATACGAGGACACTACAGTTTAAGCACAGAAATGTGAAGTTGTGGAATTCACTAACCACGAGTACAGTTGAAGCTGAATCGCTGGATAAATTCAAGTATAACTTTATGAGCAGAATGGGTGTTTTTCTACTACAATACACAAATTGCTGATCTAATTTCATTTATTTTTTATATAAATTGTGATTCAACTATTGAGCTATGATTGCCTCTAATAAAAGTTATTAATTTTTTATTTTGGGAAAAGATATTTTATATTTTTCTTGAAGAGGAAAACTTTCCAAAACTCAAATGATGCACGATTCTGAAGAGGCAATGAATATAAAAATTGCAGCTTAAAAGTATGCCAGAGAGACTTAGATTTGAATAAAGTGATGATATTATTCTACCAGGAGTTGCTTTTGGTAAGTAGTAGGGTTGAGATGAGACTGGTGAAGAGAAAGATAGGAATCCCAGGGAGACGAAATGAGCGAGCGGATATCACATCTGATAGAGCCGTGATATACCCTCAAATCATATCTTAATTTCGCTATTAAGCGTTTAGATATTTCAGGATTTTCATGGTTCGTTTACTGACACATCTCATATGTTAGTTTAGGTTGCAGATTAATCCAATGTCGCCCCTGTAGTCCATTGCTTTCCGACAAGGCCCGATTAGAAGTTATCACCAGTTATGTCTGTATTGGGATAATGCTAATGTGGAATATATGATTAATCGTTTGATAATAGAGATAATAAACACTGTTAGGATTTGTTGTTATTTAGATTCTGGATAACACACGAACCCAGATCGTCTTCTGTCATCTTAAATTAGCAAATTTTAATTGAATCGGAAGTAGAATCGTTATAAGATTGAAATTCTACTAATTCACCGGCACAAAATCTCCATTCATTCGATTTATCAAGTCTATTCCAAATATAATGTCAATTTGAGGTAGCAGCGCACATGTTACAATCGATTTTAAACGTGCCCAGTGAACTCTGTTACAGTCCCATTGGTGTCTACTCTTGCATATTGATTCCATCACATTCGTTTCCCTGCCCACTAAATGAACAATTTCGCGCTGCATGACCAAACTTTCCACAGCTACAACATTTAAGCGTTCTATGTCGATGCAATGCTACTTAAAATTTAAAAAAAAGCTCAAGCTAATATGAAACGGAACTCAGGTATTTCCAATGTAACATCGAATTTTCAAGCCAAAGAAAACAAGGTTAGTCCTATTTCGTCTAATTTTTTAATCTCAAGCACGGATGGAGAACTCCCTCCTGTGCCTAAAGTGGTGAATCTGGTAATAATCAGACTTCTTCAACCATTTGAAAGGAAGAATCTTTTCAATATTTTTCTGAGAGAGTTTACAAGCTCTTATAAGAAGAGAATTCTATTTAATTCGATAAAATATTTAGATTCCGAAATCCGGGTTTCTTTCAGCTCTCCAGATCTGGCAGCATCGTACCTAGAATTTTTCGAAACACACCTAAAAGAATTTGGGTCAACTACTTACAGGCCTATTCAGGCGACTCTGAAAATTAATAATTTTCCGCCCTTCGCAACGGAGGAAGATATCATTGCTCTCACATCTGAGTTCAAAATTCATAATATTCGCCCAATCCTGGGCAAGAAAGGCCAGGCTATACCAATAGCATTCTGTTCTACCGCAGTCGATCAGGCGGAATGTCTGGCTAAAAGCAAATGTAACCCCTTTCTGGGGTACAATCTTTCTTTCAATATCGTAGATGCTGATGACTTAACATACCCCCATTGCAATGGGTGCCACCTCTGGGGGCACTGGTCCTCGAACTGTACTAGGCCCCATACGTGTGGGGTTTGCAGCTCTTCCGAAGTCCATGAGGGGAAATGTTCTCTCCCCCCTCTGTGTTCCAATTGTGGTGGTCAGCACCCGGCCTGGTCTAGAAGATGTCCTATCTTCAAAGAATACAAATTAAGGCATTGTGGGGCACCGGTCAAACCGGCCCACTTTGCCGCTGCCAGCTTATCCAATTCAAACGGTTATGGTATGTCGGACACCGACATTTTCAAAATTGTTGACGCAAGACTACAGATATATAAAGACGAGATTCGAGCCTTAACGAACCATCTGATAGCGAAATTCGAGGAGTCCCGTTCTCCTCCATCGACGATTCTTACCTCTTCAAAGAGAGCCCCCCGTTCTAAGAAGAGATCATCTTCTAAACAAAAGTTGGCTTCCTTGAAGTTGGCAAAGAAAGATGATATATGCTGGGAGTTGTTGGCCTCAAAGGGAGATGAAGATAATGCCGGTGGGCAAGTGTCTTCTCCTGGTAGGGCTGGGAGTGAGAAGGGCAACTTTCTCTCTCCTAGTTTCTGCTAGGAGGTAGGCATCCCACTCCAGCTGTCGTAACACAATGCAAAGTAGTCAAGAGCCTTTTTCACTGAATATACTTCAGTGGAATTCGGGAGGTGCTTCTGCCCTTAGCCTTCTATCTGGTAGAGATGCGGATGTTATAGTCCTTCAGGAGACGCGGTCTATCCGTATCCCCCAGGACATTACTCGATTTATCCCCAAGCATATTTACACCCACTTCACTCCGTACATAACCCCTCCTCACGCCTCTTCATCTCAAGGTCTTTTAACCCTAGTTAAATGCTCCTTAAGATCATCCCTTCTTTTAAACTATTCTTGTCCAGCCCTGTCTTGTTTAGCTGTTTCACTTTGTAAGAATGGTAAACGTATCAGCATAGCCAATATCTATATTAGGCCAGGGGAAATTCACAAGAACCGTGATCTCCTGGACCGTATCTTGGGTAGTGGCTATGACATGTTACTCGGTGACTTCAACGACAGAACTGGTCGTTGGATTAATGCAGCACAACGCAGAGCCAGGAACGATTACCTTATTCACAAACCACCGTCCCCAACTTTTCATTGCTCAACAACTAATTCTCTCCTCGACATATTACTGCTTCATAAGATGTGGTTGTTGAAACCCATCTGTACTGAGCAGTCGCGCCAAAAACAGACCATCTCTCATGACCTAATTCGTTGGCGGATAGAGGAAGATACGTTGCTTAGAAGGAGGTTTCACTTTGATCCCATCAGAGTGGCTTTCTTTCAGGCGGCTATCCAACTCTTCCCCAGAATTGGTAATGAGAATTTGACCGAATTTAATTCCTTCCTCTCCTCGCAAGCTACCGCGTTTCTTTCGACTACCTATAAAGGTCATATTTACAATCCCACTCCAACAAAACTCAAGGTTTTGGCTAAAATGCTACGTCTTCCCAATGTCTCTGTTTCCGCCAGGCAGGCCATCTCGAATGAATACTGGAGCACTAGATATAGGTTCCAGCTGAGCAGGGATAAGGCGAACATCGCTCACCTTAACCCTTCTCAGTCTTCCTTCTGGAAGATATTCAAGAAGGAGAAGTTTGTCTGTTGGAAGGATAGAGCTTTGGGTTGGATTGGTAGTATAGGCCTTGATAATGTTTTGAAGGAGTCACTATCCCTACATAATTATGGAGCCACTCAATCTCCCCAACCAATCCCGCCTTGGGGTGACTTCAGGAGCAGGGACTTATCTGTTACAGATATCCTTAACTCCTGGGGGCCACTTCCGGGCACCTCTAAATCCGTCGCTCCACTATCTTCTCGAGTCTGTCAGCTTTTGACAGCCGATCAAAGAAGAGAAGTGGCCGTCACAATGCTTTTAGCCTCACCATCCGATGTAGCCGGCATCAATATTAGTCGTAGAATTTTCTTACCAAAGCATAGTCCGGTTTCATGTCCCAAAGATCTGCGTCCCATTTCGATTCAAAACTCCCTCATCTCCATCTACGAAAAAGCGCTTGCGCGTAGAATCCGCGACCATTTAAGTAGGCGTAATTTGATCCCACCGAGTTTTCACGGGTTTGTCAAGGGACGCTCGGTTCATTCAGCAATAGGTGAAGTGCATCAGTTTTGTAGGGATAATAGCCATCAACTAGCTGTGGCTGTTTTCCTTGACTTTTCTGCTGCATTTGACCGCATTTCCATTCCCTTTGTTATCTCCTCTCTCAGGTCCCTCGGGTTGCCTGCGAGAATTGTTAACAGGGTGGAGATATTACTGTTTACCAAGAGGTTCTACTATGAAGACGACCCTGATGCGTGTCAGTTCTACCCTATTACAGGTGTGCCCCAAGGATCCCCACTTTCTCCTATCTTATTTCTTGCTGCCTCCATTGTACTATTCAAGAATTTTAAACGTGATCAACATCTAGTGGTATACGCTGATAATACCACGGCCCTGTTCTCTGGACGCAGGTGCAAAGATGTCGCTTCGGACATCAGCCGTTTCTTTTTAAGATTAACAGACCAGCTGACCCTATCCAATCTTATTTTAAATTCATCCAAATCGCAGGTAGTTGTCTTTCATGGCACCCCTGCGACAAAGAAAAAATTAAAGAGACTAGCACTCTCAGCTCTATCTTCTATATTGACTAATCAACCACTCCCTACCTTCACAAGTCGAGTAAAATACCTGGGGTTCACTGTTACGGTGAACTGGTCGGCGAAAGCTGACCTGGATAGACTTAAACGTATCCTGAAGAAAGCTAGGTGGGCCCTGAAACGGGCTCAGCATCTGTCGTTGAATGGGAAAACCCAAGTGCGCCTCTGGGGTACTTGGGCTATCTCGGGATTAGTCTTCTTTTCGAGAGGACGTCCTCCAGAGCAAAGACTAAGGTTTCTCAAGCTCCTCATCTCGCGATTACCGCGCATAGTCCGCCTAGATTGGATTCTTCGGGGGGGGGTGATAGACCCCGGGTGGTTCAGTCGAAGAGCGGCGTGTTGGATGTGCTGGAGGGCTCAGATCCCGCTGGACCTGAGGCCGTGACATCATTATGAAGACTAAATGCTATTATGAGTTGTCTTATTTGAACTGCATTTGTTTTTTTCTAATGTCTCTTTTCGTTATTTTTTAGTGGTTGTTAGTTATTTAAGAAATTCCTTATTATTATTACTTAAAATTTTCGGGTATCGTTATGTTTCAATGAATATGTAGTTTGATTTTCGAAGCAGCATTTGCAGTAATTAACTTTGCTCAGATCAGTGAGAAAAACATCAAATGCCTCACCAGACCATCGTTTGGATACAAACTGATCATAAGTAGTAAATGGATCTATTCCGAAACTGATCGCTGTTTAGATTTCACTTGCGTTGCATATTTATTCGACTCATTAGGCATGCATATAAACTGCAAAAGCACTTCCTTGAAGCAACATCGGTAAAATAGACACCTTATCACCATTCAATCTCTGCAGCTCAATGATCAGTTCGAATTTTTCGATCCATTCTTCCAAGGGTATACAATTATCGGAGATTGACACGACTTCGGTTAATCGTATTCTGCTCATCTGGTTACCGTTCTACTTACTATTGCCCAGTTAGCTTGTTATAAAAATAAACTTGCAAAGCTAAATATTGATTCATTTTTCGATCTCCATTTTATCGCCTTATTTACCCTAGAATCTAGTGGTGGTCCATATATCGACTCATCTAGATTCTAGATGAGTCACTATGTGACTGTATGGACCACCTCGCAAAGCTCATCCGACAATACTTTTTAAAGAAGTAAATCATTGCTTTAATTTTATAAAATGATCTCTTGGATCCATTTAAATGTTAAACTTGTAATGTTATTCTGGTTTGTTTTATTAAATTAAAAATATCGCAATGCGAAAGTGTAAAGTGATATTTCGACTCCTTAGCTATTCAGTTAGTTGAGAAAATATCAAAATCAATACAAAAATAGACCGAATATCCTTGTAGATATTTCATAAAATATTGATAAATAAAATTTATATATAATTAATTTTTTATTTGTTAATCTGTTGCATATATTTAAATATGTGGTAGGACCTCCATTTCGCAGTAAATTAAAAAATGTTCCGAATTTACGATAAAAATGACATACAATGTTACAAATGAAAGAATACAAAATTTCAATGTTAAAAGACTAAGGATTGAATAAAACCTTTGTCTTATTGATTTTAGGTTTGATTTCTTATATTAACAATGCCTCCATTATTTGAAGTTTCGTACAACTGGTATTTCGTAAAAGTATTTTTGTGCTATCAATCAGGTGAGCCACATTTGGTAGATAATCATGTTTTTTCATCATATACTTTTTAATGACTCCATTATATGTATGCTGTTTTGAACGATTTTCAATCGTATGTGTCGTATAGCCGATGTATCTTGTAGTGTCGGTGTTCCATTTAAGTACTTCGTTGCACATAAATTGGTACACGACACCCGACGTCTTAGTTTTGTCTTCTAATGTTTTGTAAGCGAAACGAGCTTGTAGCTCATTTGCTTCTGTTTGTTATAATAATGGTACATTCTTGATTAGTAAATTGCCGAGTTTTTTATTTCTGTAGAAAATTATCATTTCAATATCGCTCTGGTGGTAATTGTCCGTCATTTAATTTTTGGAATAAATCTTTACAGCGCCCTTATCAGTTTGCAGGCAGCCAGGTTTTGGTCTATCAACAAAAGTACGAAAGAAGTTGTATGTTACCTTGTCTATAAATCTTAAATCATAGCCGTTATTAACAAGGCGTTGCTTTATTTCCTTTATGTAACGTTGTAGAATTTGCCTTGTTGAGCTAATCGTATGTGCTCTGTAGGAGGATTTTAATTACTCATTCTTTGTATTGTCGCGGACACATGCTGAAATAATTAATACATTCTTCTGTGTTGTCCGGTTTAGAGTAGGGTTGGAGATGGAGTGAGTTGTTAGTTTTTGATATGTGTACGTCGGCTATGTAAAAATTCGCAAATATTGGTCCTAAAACACATCCGATCGACACCCCATCTACTTGTTTATATAATACATTGTCGGGGACATAAGGGTATTCCGGATGTGCAAATCTTCATTAAGTTCGTTAGGTTATCTTCCTTAATGTTTGGTGGTACGAGTTCAGGGTTATCGTTATAATATACATATTTAATTATAATTTCGATTGTCTTTTCTAGTGGTACATTAGTGAAGAGATCTTTCACATCCATAGAATATATTACAGGCATTTCCTCAATTAAGAACGTCTACGAACTCTTATGTAGAACTTACCGAATACTATTTAGGCAAATACTTGGATATTGTTTGCCAAGATCTTGGAAATTTCGTAGGTCGGGATTTGTATGGTTTATAGTATTGGCCGCAGGGGCGGGTTGTCCAAAGATTTGTGTGTTATCGCTGTGCCATATATGTAACCTGGTCTCTTCTGACTCACCATTTTGCATAGCCCCAGTTTATTAATACCATCGTCTTGATTAATTTGATAAATAATTTTGTTCAATTGTTTAACATTTTCTCTAATTATAACGTCTGATTTTCTTAGCATTCTCACAAATTTTTTGTCCTTTGAAAAAATTTCTTTAATTTTCTTATGGTATTGTTTTTTTTGCATTATAACAATATTGTTACTTTTATCGGACTTGAGAATATGTATATACTGATTAGCCATGAACACTTTTAGTGATTTATGTTGCTTTTTTGTGATAATATCTGGCGTCGTTCTTTTTGGTAAGTACAAACCAAACCTTTTATGCTCACATCGAAGTTTTTCAGCATCTTTGATTATGAAAAACTTTGATTTTGTGTCGCTTCAAAGATGGCAGATCTTGTTGATGCTGTTGTCTCGAATCATTCCGACGAAACCGCATGGTGGAACATGATATGTTTCCCAAAAGTCGCTCTTATCCCCCGAAAGGATACTGATTCAGCTGAAGTTCGCTCACTCACTTCACTTATCAAGGAAGCCAGTAACAGCTACGATGGATCATGTCAGTAATTTGGCGATACATCTCTTCAACAGCCGCCTTTTGTTTGTAAATATCATATTTCGTTCTAATATGACAGTTCAATCCGAGCGATAAGATCTTTCTTATTTCGTCAGGAACCTCAATGTATGTGAGGTTAATAATGTTTTATTTAAACTCTTTCATATATACTTCACGGCCATAGAATTTTTTAAGTTTCTTCAGATGCATATATATTAATATATATGTTCAATTTTCATATAAATTAATATGTTGTAATTTAGACAAATATAACCTTTTAGTTTTATATACAATGGTATATATACAATAAATTCTACATTATGTAATTACAGAAAAAGTTATATATTCATGTGAAGCAACATTATCAAAATCGATTCGATGACCAGCAACATGAATCCGGGAAATACTTTCGCACAGCCTAAAATAATACACACATTTACAACATAAAACTAAAAGAAAACGTTAACGTGATTTGGAGAATTTGAAAAGGAATTAAATTTTAAAAATAATTTAAAAAAGAAATGTTTTTAATTTATAGTATAAAATTAGTTAGCTGATCTGATTAATTCAACATAAAGTTAACTCAATCTACACACTGTTTCAACTGTTTGATATAGTATATCTAATAATTTTTACATAATGTTGAATAGCTCTAGGCATCGCGTGAAAAGTTTTAAGTTTTGTTCTCTCCACCTTTACCTGTCACTATCACGGGATTGCTTTCTTGATAGTTCAGTTTGAAGCACTCAACTAAGAATGTGTTCCACAGGTATCCTCGTAACGTGCCCTAACCACTTTAACTGATATTATTTAATATTAAGACGCGACGGATGCACTCCCAATTTTTCGAATTTCGTCAAACTTCTAAAAGTATCTTTAAGGCTTAATCCGGACAGATTACAACAGAAAATCATTTTATCGCCTGTATCCAAGAGATTGTTGTTTTGGTCATTGCCTAAAACTCCGATATAATATTATAAATTATATATTATTATTTTTCATGAATTTATCAAGAGAGAAAGTAAGACCATTCCGCGTGAATTATGTTAGTCATCATTTAAGATAGAGGCGAAAGAAAACGATAAAGTAAAAATCCCGTTTCGTCATCACAATGATTCATCAGTGACAGATCCCACCCACTACTTGATGCAGAGGAGGACTGGCAGATGGCACAATGAACGAGTCATGTGTATAAGTATTTTAATAAACTGGTACTTCATACACATGACTCGTTCCTTTTGCCATTTGCCAGTTCTCCTCTGCATCCAGCAGTGGGAGGGATCGGTCACTGTCGAGTCATTGTAAAAACGAATCGGTACTTGTTACTGTTATCGTTTTCTTTCGCGTCTGTTTTTGAAACAAAACATTATTTTTACATATAAATGGATTACCCGCAAATGGGTTCCGTCACTTTTTTAATGGTATATCTACACAATTAGTTTCGACAGAAACGACGGAGGGTAGAGCCTGTAACACAGCCACGTTACAAGACGTTCAATAAAAATGTCTAAAATGCGATTTAGATTTTAATTTTAATAAATTAATCTATTAATAATTGATTTTAATTTTGATAAATAGATAAGTATTTTAGTAAATTAATAAATAATTTTAATAAATTGAGAAGTATTTTTGTAAATTAATAAATTGATTTTAATTTTAATAAATTAATCTATTAATAATTAATTTTAGTTTTAATAAATAGATAAGTATTTTAATAAATTGATTTTAATTTTAATAAATCAATAAATTTATTTTTATAAATTGATAAGTCTTTTACATTAAATTAAATAATGTTTTACCTGAGCCATTTTCGTACGAGCTTCTTAAATGCTTCTCGGATTGTGTTGCTGCAACAAAATCAACATTAGTTAAAGGTAAAATGTCTAGTGCTAGAATGAACTAAATTGTATATTGACGAAGGATTAATAATAACTGAATAACTGATTAATTATTGGGATGATATAACCACTAATTACCGGGATAATTTACCGTTTTTATTGAAGATGCATAATATTGTATTTAATATTATATAATATGTCTAAAAAGCCCTAATGATGTAGCATGTTGTGAATAATAATGATATTAATGATATTATATGTTGTTTATTTATCAAATAAAAACGATTGTGAAATTCGACAAGTATTTTAAGACTCATAGTCGATGGAATTACCATTTAATAACAACATGATACAACATCAGTTTAAATTTTTACATATATTTTTTAAATTACACTTTTAGACTTTATACTTTTAAATTTTATATAGATTTTAAACGTTTTAATATATACAATTTCAAAAGCCTCAAAGCTTAAAATATACTTTTCACAGAATTTTTTAGAAATTGTCAAGTAACGTTAAACAACGTTATTTGCATTGATTTATTGGAGTTTCAAATTATACAAAATTAATTTTAAATTTTCGCTGAGCGTATAAATATATCATATTTGTATTAATATTTAATAAATACGTAAATATTGAGCAAAACATTGGCGAAATATTGAATTCAAATGAAACACAATATAATCTGTAATGAAACAATTAACTTACTTTTCTCGTCAATTTATATTCTGATCGAATGAATCGGGAAAACTCAAACAGCATACACTGACTCTATGCTGTTTCGACTTTTGACTCTCGTCAATAGGAGGCTGCTGCACAACTGAATTGAAGTGCAGCATCCTTAGACAGCTCAATAAGTCATTCTAGTACACATCCATGTACTAAGAACTAACACTGGTGAGAGTATTCATCACGAATAATTCCTACCGATGAGACTCAACAGTCGAAACAGCATAGAGTCAGTGTATGCTGGTTTAGTCTTCCCGATTCGTTCAATCAGAATAGAAAATGACGGAAAAAGTAAGTTATTTGTTTTATTACCACTAGCAATGAAGGAGCCGGGGGTATGATCTCGATAAGAGTGCTTTTAAATCCTACTTGTTAGATCATTGTGAGTGAATTATTCGTGATGAATACCTACTCTCACCAGTGTTAGTTCTTTGTACATAGATGTGTACTAGAAGGACTTATTGAGCTGTCTAAGGGTACTATACTTCAATCCAGTTGTGCAGCCGCCCCTACTGATGAGACTTAAAAGCAACTGCATCCAAACAACATAGATTTCAAAATCCTCATTCAACCAGCACTGTGTAAGCTTAACATACTATTTTCACAATGATATCGTCCAGTTGTCGCGCATATGCAATTCTGAAGACCAAATCTGTCAAATTTTATCGTGAAGTATGCCTTGAAATTCCAATAACTTTCCTGATGATATCAACCCATCGAATTGGTCAACTCTTATAAATATATAGGCGTTCATCTAACCTCTACATGGTCATTAGTCACTACTTTGAACAAAAATCATGTAAAGTATTATCGGCCACGTATGCATATCGAAAACTTTCAAGTTTATCCTTACACGGCCCCCTTTGATTTTTTAATCTTATGTTAAAACACATGATAACTTATGATGTACCTGTAATATTCTTATCTTAGCCTATTATCCAAAATCAATTCCACGCCTATTGCAGCAATCACATCGATTACACTCCTATCAGTAGACTATCAACAACATTTCCGTCTCCCTAAAAACATCCGCATTCAAACAACACACTGAACAATTTACTATTAAGTTCTTTGCAATGGACCCTGAAATACAGCCTCAAATACTTTGAAATTATTGGGTCATAAATCACAAGCAAATCAAAGACCTCTTATCGTTCGCACACATATACACGGGTATCACGCTCAGCTTTGATAATCCGTATCCCATTCAACGATCGTTAGAATTATTGCCGCTGTAAATTTTGTCAAATTCAATGTCCACCCATTTCTCATATGTTTCATTGCCCTATTCTTTCCAAATTATCATTCAAGCAAATCGATTCACTAACTACTGATCTTACCAACATCCTTGACCCAAACCGACTAATCTTAATGCAATGGTTAAAGCTTGTAGTACAGACAGTCAAGCAATATACAGTCAATTCAAATCATAGCAAATTAATTTTGATTTCATGAATGTATTCTTGTTCTATTGTATTATTTTGTAAATAAACAGGTCGTTTTCTGCTCCATGCCGAAAGAATACAGTGGCATAATAAATATTCTCAGATTAATACTATTTTTTATTATTATATAATTTCAATATTTGTACAATTACTAGGTTACCCTAGATTGGGTCCATAAAAATTATAATAATATTCGCTAATAAAAATAAATAATTAATATTTTAATTTATAATTAATACATCAAAGATAAAAGATGCGCAATGTGTTTTTGAGTTGTTTTTCCATTTTTAAATCCGCCAACAGGATTATAACCCAGACACAACTTTGTAAAGCACATGAGTGTAGTCCAGCTTTCTACGGATTGCTTACATAAAGCGTCCTGAATAAGATAAGACGTGAGGCAAGCTGATCGTGCCGATGATGATGCTTTTGGGACATCAAAGGCGTGTGACCAGACCCCCGGCAGCGTCTTGAAACTAGTCTGTGTTTACGAAGGCATCTTGAACTATTGAGTCGAAAGAGGCCCTTGCATATAGCACATCTGCCGGACTGATTCTGAATCGGGTAGCTAGTGCATGATCTCGATTTGTCTCGCTTAAGATTGAGGTTGGCGTTCATCTCTTCAGATTGTATATATTGTATCGTCGTATTGTATCGTTTGTATTTTATCTCTCTAATTTTATTTATTTCTCAAACATTTTTTAGCTTTTATCTCTTAAACGTTTTTAGGCTAAATATTAATAATTAATATTTTTAATGTTATTATCACACACTGGTTATTAAAACAGTGCGTGTTTATATACAATTGCACCAACAAAGTTGGTGCAGGTTTGTTAAAGTTAAAAATTTATAATGAGATGAACAATTATATATACAATTGTGATGAAATTTATTTACCATTTAATATTATAATAATTAAAATAATAGTATTTATTTAATATTTCGTTGATCCTGCTCTAATATTAAGAAATAATGATTTATTGTAATCAATCAAACCATTTTACAATTCTAATGTTTTTATTTCGGTTTAATTTTTCAATTTTTGATAATCATATTTGCTATTTAAATAATTGATAAAATAGGAAAAATATATTGGCTTTTGAATGAATTTATAATCATAGAAATACATAAATAGAATATGTCTAGGAATATGTGCAAAAACCTGATAACATAACAATCTTCCTAATTTAGTCTTTTTCAAAAACATGCTTTACTGTTAATCAATTCAGATGGGAGTTATAAAAATACATTCAATAGCAAAAATATTTCTATTTTTAATTTTAAATTAATTTTTATTAGTTTTGTGGTCTGATTTAGTCGTTGCTCAATTATATCAATCGTCTTCGTTATATCCTGATAACACCAACATATTATTGATCCGTATTTGGTGATAATGTCGAGTTATGCTTAAGGCTAAAGCTTTAAGCATAACGAGTATTCACAAAAACAATGCAGTGATAATCATAGAATAAATAGTAAAGCAATTGGGTTTACTCAGGTTTATTAATAATGATAATGTCATTTAATAAAAATAAGCCAATGACAACTATTACCTCAATTTCCCCTATAAATTCCTTGATAAATGAAAGCTATATAATATCTGTAAGTAAATGTTTTAACTTTCCCATCTTTAAATTATTTAAATAGTCTCACTAATAAATATTGTATTTAGTAAATATTATAAATAATATATTATTTATAATATATTATAATTCTTAAATAATATTATTTAATGCAATTAATTATATTAAATTATATCGCTATTTATTATCGATATTATAGGTCGTATATATATATATATATATATATATATATATATATATATATATATATATATATATATATATATATATATAATTTAAAGGTTTGATTCAACCAGGACCGTCTATTACACCTATCTGCTTTTCTCGCAGGACCAATTATTTATTGATCCTGCGAGGATCCCAGGCGGCGGTGCTTTTTCTTTTGTAATATATGATATTGGTCATTTAGTGATCCCGCTGATGTCTATTACACTGAAAAGAATTCACTGCATTGCATTGACTTCGAAAGCGCAAGCTACGTCATGCAATTAGCATATAGTGAATTCTTTCTGCTTTAATCTATATATAGTATGTTTTTCATGTGTATACACTGTATTGCTGCAACTGATGAGGCTTCTCAAAGCCGAAACGGTACGCCGTCTTGCAGTGTAGAAGCATGAAATTCTCTATATATAGAGAAAAGCAGATAGGTGTAATAGACAGTCCTGGTTGAATCAAACCTTTAATTTATTTATTGGTCCTGCGAGGATCCCAGGCGGCGGTGCTTTTTCTTTTGTAATATATATATATATATATATATATATATATATATATATATATATATATATATATATATATATATATATATATATATATATATATATATATATGTTACGGCATATTCTAATCGGTGTGACTCAGGATTGATAAAATCAATTCTTTCCATATATAAATGTAGATATTAACTAACCGAGCCAAATCAAAAACAAAATGACAAAATGTATATTTTTTAAAAATATACATTTTGTCATTTTGTTTTTGATTTGGCTCGGTTAGTTAATATCTACATATATATATATATATATATATATATATATATATATATATATATATATATATATATATATATATATCTTTTGGGCTTCTAAAGTAGCCCAAAAGATAAAAATGTTTGAATTGTTGATATAACACCAATAATTCGATGTTTATATTTATCAAACTATTTTTCGCAAAAGTTATATAAGCAGTGGGTTTCTTACTATTATTTGTACGGAATCGTTCAACTTGACTTAATTTACTGTATCCAAATTTATTATAGACTGTCATTTTCCATTCATAAGATTTGCCAGGATTTAGTGATTCCACTTTGTAATGATCACACACTACAACAGTTGCTGGTTGTTCCTTTGAATTCGTTTGATGAATACGAGTAAAATAAGCTTTCGTCCAATAAGGATTAACCGCGGCCTATCCAATATAAAAATATGATTTTGAAATGATCATTTAAGAGAAAAGTGAATGATAAAGTGTCCAATTACGATTAGAAAAATTCCAGAAATTATCAAGTAATATCTTTTTATTGCCCTTCATTAAATAACTTGACAAACTTTATAAAAACAAAAGGCCAAACATATCTAGTTTTGCCACTTGGGTTTTGCTCAAATTTAGTAAGTATATCGAATAATGCCAATTAAAAAAATAGTAAACAAATCACATTAAGTCTAGCCGAAGGATTACGAGATCTGGTCTCCTCGAATCATATCTGATGAACCTAAATGAGGCAATTAAATGAATAAAGAATAATGAATAGTGCTGATATTTTTATTGAAAATATCAGCACTATCAATTCTATGCTTCGATAGTGGCAGATATGTTATTCTTGAATAAGATTGCTGCAGCTATCGAAACAGAACTTAAATATAGGCAACTAGAAAACACATAACTATTTTAGTATTTTATTTTGAAGTTTTATTTAAATTAAAATTAATTAGATACAAAATTTTCCAGATTTTGTGAATCTAATTATCTATTTACTCCTATTTATTTTTGTTAATAGTGCGAGAAGGAATATTTGTCCTTTTACAAAATTTTCCAGATTCAATGTGTGTAACGAACATTAAATCTAAAATTATAAAAGAGGTTTGTATTTACTGTAAATGATTTAAAAATATTTAGGATCCTTGAATTGAAATGAGGTCCGCTAATTTCTCTTAATTTTATTAAATTGAAAGTTCATACCCAGCTGATGAAAATTCGATTTTTTTCAATATTTCAACAGAACAAATCTATCATCATCTGGTATGTTTAATTGTAATCGCTTATTTATTAAATGAAGAGTAATCGGTCAAATATAAAAGTGATTATAATTTAATATATCACCGTTAAATAAGTGATTGCAAAATCACTTTAATACGGAGAGAAGACTTTAACGAAAGTAAGTTTATATTTCGGAGAAAAAGACGTAATTAATAAGTAATCAAATAAGTAATTAATTTTAATCTTATAAATAATTTTTATAAGATTTTATATAATTTATATCGAATTAAAATTTAAAATTGAAATTTAAAATAAAAATATTTCTTTGTAGAATTTGGTTTTACAAGTAAAGAAATAAATAATGTCACTTTATAGATAAGGTAAAATACATAAAAGTCACCTCACCTCCCTAAATCTTAACTCGTAGTTTAAACGAGACGGTATTGTTTTTATCAGCCATTTTAGCATTACGGAAGAATTCGAATAAGTGTTATTGTAATCGAATACTCTGACAATCTTTGGATATGCTGAAATCAGTAAAATTGAAAAATCCTGAACTTAAAATTTTATTCACATACATATTAACTCAACATTTGATTCACTTTTCCCAATTATGTTTGTGGCTTCACACGACAAATTGCCATTGTAGCCATAGCTGGAGTTTAATAGGATTTGTGATTGGTGCTTAACATAAATAAGTAATTTTTATGGAATCTTAAATTTATCAGTCTTTCTTCGCGGATTTATTTTATTTATTATGAATAAATAAATTTATCATTTTATTGATTTCTAGATATATTTTATTATGGATAAATTAATAAAATAAAGCTGCCTACAAGCATAGATAGATAATTTACAAGCAGATATATAATTATTTTACTAAAATAACTTGTGATTTCTCTTTTTTATGCTTTTTCTCTTTTAACTTGTGATTTCTCATTTTTTAGTTTTGAACGATGCATTATCATCATTTACAAGTTCTGATTACGAAATTTAAAATATGAGTAAAAGGAAAGACCTATTTACCATAGTTTTTTAAAATAGTTATTTCCTTTTTTAAAAGGAAAAACTATTAAAAGATTAAGTAACGGTGGTTTAATGATTTTCCCAGGTCAATCGCATTATCCAAAATCGGTATTTATCTAGATATGAACACAAAGGTTACTTATAGATTAACATATTGGTTACTATAAAAATAAAATCAAACAGAAAATAGTATAATATATAAACCAATAAAATATTATGAAAAATAAATCTTAAAGAAATACTGAAACTATGTATTCTTGATACAACATTATTTTTCTGCTAATTTTCAAGCAAGTTTAATAGATCTTTTCTATTTCTTATAATAGAGAAATATAAATCAACAAAATAAAATTAAAAATAAATTTAAACTATTAAGCGGAAAATTTTTATGGATAATAAACAATGAGCTTTGTATTAGAATAATGTACATAACATATTATAAAATTATAAAAAAATTAATATTTATTTTTAAAAATTTAAAGGAATAAATAGTTATAAATAATTAATATTTATATAACGATAAAATTGAATATTTAAATTTAAAAAAAGTTAATTTCTATGAATTGACTTATAAATAATATACGATGCATTAGAATAAGAATAGATGTCATCAGGAATAGCTGCTATGTTATCAGTTTCAGCCTATATTCCTCGACCTAATATAGCAGGGGAGTAAAATACATGCTAATGACGTATTTCCTTTGATGACGTATTTCCTTTGATGAAATTTAATTATCTATAGTGTATCTTATTCTTATATATATTAAATATATATCTTATTCGTATAAGAATAAATTATTTGAATTTAATATTAATTAATTTTTTAATTATCAAAATTATTTGATAATTAAAAAATTTAAAATACATCATTTTAAGGAAATCGTGTTCGTATTATATTGGAAGAAATAATTTTTTTATTAAAAGTAGAATAATTGATATTAGAATATTCAGATTATTTTAATAATTGTCATTTAATATTAGAAGACATTAAGTTGAATAATTAATTAAAGTTATATTCACGCGATTAACATTAAAATTTTGGTTTTAACATCACTGTGTTTATAATTATGACTATATAATATTATTAGAAAAAGTCTATATTGAATTATTGTAATAGAAATTAAGTTATTTGTATTCAACTTTAAGCAATTCAAAAATATTTGTCTTTTAATATTGGATTGCCTTATATTTAAAGTGTATGTTCATCTAACTGAGTTGCAATCATGTGCATAAACATATAAACAACGCGTTCGCTAGTCCATCATAGAATGATGAGGTATAACTTTTTACATAATACCTTTAATTATTAACAAATAACATTGCAAGCGTAATTTTTGGAAAATACACATTCAATTAACAGAAATGAAAGTTAACTTTTAAGTTAAATTGAGCCCTTTGCACTCGTAGCAAATATAAAAGTTTTAGTTTTAACATACAATTGCTATCTTAGAAAACACTAAATATTACCTTTGTAAAAGAAATACTTCTCACAACTATTGGCGCATTGGGATTAAAACTGTCATTATTAAAACGCCATTGAATTAAAGGAAATGGATTAGCTTCAACGTTACAGGATACGTTAATGTATGCAGATTTTACTAACCAAGCGGTTGTCTGGACTGCAGGTCTGACTATAAATAAATGGTAGGCCATTAGTGTTTTGTCATTTTATCAAGGCTCATTGAAGCATTAAGATAATCTTCACTAATTGACCGTATTTGGCTAGACAATGAATCAGTTAGAAATAAGCGGCATTAATGATCAATTATCATAATTACTTAAAAAAATATCGTCATTATTATTTTACTCGTTTTATTTTGGCAAATTGATCTACCAGAAGAACAACGGGTATAACGTTGCTGAACATAACGACGGGTATTGAATTCTCCGGATGGTTCGCAATAAAACAAATCACATTTCACCCGAAAGCAATTTCTAATAACGTTATTCGCAATTTTGAAAATTTTATTAGCTTCAAGTATAGAGCGATTAAATTGCACAGCAACTGTAAAATACCGTTGCTGACATAACAATGGTAAATTAGATAAAAATAGTGAATTAGCTGAAATGGATAAGGATAAATATTGATCATTGGGTAACACTTTATTATCTAAGATTTATAGAGATAATCTGAACGTCATATTGCTGAGTTGTATTGGTATTGAAACTAATACTGGTTTACCTTTCTTATATGCTTTAGTTTTTAATGATTTTTGATGGAATTTATCAAATAAAGTTTTTCAAAAATGGGAGTATTACCTCTTATAAATTCTTATATTCCTAAAATAGTTAAATGTATCGGCAATCTCTTTCTTTTATAGAGGTAAAAGTATTTACTCTAATAACTTATTAGAATTAATAACTTATTAGAATTAATAACTTATTAGAATTAATTTAATGATATGTGATTGTTCTGAATGGGCTATAAATAAACCTTATCACAAAAGTAATGGACTCCCTAAGCGGAAAAAATATTTTCGAATTCTAAATGAAAAATTGAATTCTATATTTCAGTTTATATATAATAATAACATATCTAGTAATACTAATATTTTAATTAATAATAAATGTGACTTAAATCACATAATGTTTTGAAGCTAAAACTAATTCGTTTAATTTTTTAATTTTTTAATACAGCAGACAATAATAATCGGTTTCTAAACAAATTAAAACAATTAAAGAAGAATTTGATGAAAAATATTTTTTCATAAAAATAACAGAAATCATAAGTCTGCAATAACCTTTATAACGTCTTCAAGCGCATCACCACGTTTACTTCTCTTTGAACCGTTTTTAACACTTTGTATCTTTCTTTTATCGGATTTTAATCTCCTATTAATCTCCCTTTACCTCATTCACCCCGTTTACACCCTCTAATTCCCTTTGCCTACTTAAACCTCCTGGGGTTCAAGAGAGACATTAGATTTAAGGAGGTAAGGGTGTTAAATGGTGTAAAGGGGATAAAACTTAGTTACAGCAGGTAAATAAGGTAAATGAGGTAAATGGAGATTAAAATGAGATTGAAAACAGGTTAAAGAAGGATGCAAAGTGTTAAATACCATTTTAAAAAAGTAAATGTGATGATTCGGATTGAAGACATGATAAAGATTATTGTGCACTTTAAATAAACTTATGATTTTCGCTATTTTTAAACAAATATTTTTTCATCAAATTCTAATGGAAATCTTGTTTTTAAAAAACAATAATATGAAATAATTTATCTAACTAAAGTTTTTCAAAAATAGGAGTATCAACTGATGTTACCTCTTGAAAATTCTTATATTCCAAAAATGGTTAAATGTATCGGCAATGTCCATCATTTATAGAGGTAAAAGTATTTACTCTAATAACTTATCTTTTAGATATATGAATTATATTATTAGAATTAATTTAATGATATGTGGTTGTTCTGACAACCACAAAACATTACATCACAAAAGTAATGGACTCCCTAAGCAAAGAAAAATATTTTCGAATTCTAAATGAAAAATTGAATTCTATATTTGAGTTTATATATAATAATAACGTATCCAGTAATACTAATATTTTAGTAATACTAATATTTTATCTAGTAATACTAATATCTAGTAATACTAATATTTTAATTTATAATAAAATGTGGCATAAATACATAATGTTTTGAAGCTAAAACCTAAATTTAATGAATGCTCTGTAGTAACATTCATTGGAATAGTTGTAATTATTTACATATTGGCCAAACAGTACAGGGATTGGAAAAAACGTATCGCACAACATAAATATAAAATATAACGAGGTAATATGTTGAGATTTATATCACATAATATAATTAATTTAAATCACGTAATTATTCTTATAATAAGAATATAATTAAGTACATAATTAATCTTTGTCATGATTAAATAATTTTTAATTTGCTATGATTATATAAATTTTCAAACAAAACTCGTAATTTAATTTTAATTTCAAATATAACTTACATTGAACGTTCAAATTAAGATATACTGTAGCTGCAGGAAATATTTGATTATCTGCTAAACATATATAAACTCCTGTATCACCCCTGGCTATTTTTCTGATTGTCAAATTTGAAGAATTGCTTACAACAATATGGCTTGTATCTTTCTAAATAAAAATAACATTGTTGTATTCTTATAAAGCATTAGCTAATAATTAGCTAAGTCCTTAAGTTACTCTCTAGATTAATAAATAACACCTAAACACAAAATTAATGCCAAATTAAATAAAGATATAGTTCACTTATTATTGTTCAAATTTGCAGTAAAATAATGTCTAAGTCAAAATAAAATAATAAATAATTCAAAAATAAATAGTTTTATCTAACCTAAAGATATAAATAATTTATGATACATTATTAAGTGTAGACAATAAAAAGTCAGCTGTCATATATAATAATACATTTAGTAAACTGATTAATTGATTATTTTAAATTTTATAATTTAAAATAATAATTATTTATAATAATGTATCATTTGAATTAATTTAAATTAATCAAAATTAATCTAGCATATATTTAATAAAATAAATTAATTAAATTTTTAAATTCAATTCAAGACCACTAATTTACCAAACAACTAAATGACGGATATGTTGGCCATTTCGAACACTTTTATTGTACATAACAAATTGATGAAAAGCAGAATACGTCAAAATATAGTCAAAATATGTAATTAAAAATAGTAGTCCGGTAATAAGACAGACAGAGAGACACGTTACAAAATTTCCGGCACGAACTGTTATAAAAGACAAGGAGTTTATACGCTACAAAATTTACTGTATTCAATAACCTGATAGATAAACGTTTCTTTATATGTTCAGTCTTATAAGTTTATATGAGTTTATATAAGTTTATATGAGTTTATATGAGTTTATTTTACTTTATATGAGTTTATATAAGTTTATATGAGTTTATATAAGTTTATATGATAAGTCTTATATGTTCCTTCTTATAGCAAGGGTTTGACCACTTTCGTTTTAATCTTATTTGTGACACAAATAAGATTGTTCAGTAAGAGTTTGAATTCACTTTTTATTGAAAATATCAATTAGAATGGAATCAAATGTTGGGAACTTGTAACCACATATTAATTGAGATTTACTGTGAATTCCCATAAGAACACTACACTCTCTTTGGACAATTTACAAAAGGAAGATATCCTTTGTTATTCTTTATTAATATTCAATTACATTAAATATATTAATTAGTTAATGATGGTTTTATAGACATGATATAAAAAAGTTTTTATTATTACAAGCTTTCAAAACACCGTGTCGTTTGAAAAAGACACTGCGTGTTATAAGCTTGCAATAATAAAGGAAATTTTTTCATATCATGTCTATAAAACCATCATTAATTAATATGCATAAATACATTAATTCAAGTCTACAATTAAATATATTTATGTGCCAACTTAAATTGTAAGGAGCGCTTCCATATCAAATCGAGCACATATATAAAGCAACTGTAATACCTTTGTTAATTTATGGATATACCGTACACATAAACTTGTCCGGAGAATATCTTCGTTGACTAAACGTTATCCACCACTATGCACAGAACATAGCTGAGAAGTCATTTTAATCATTAGACGATAATTTGAAGAATCTTTTTTATGCGCTGCTGGAAACGCGATATTGATCGATAAATTAGGAGCAAAATAAATAACATGAACATCAGAAATATGCGACACCCGTAAATACATCACAAATTCTATTAGAATACAATACACGTTGGATAGTTTCCTGAACCGTGCAATCACTTACCATAATAAAATAAAAAAATAAATTCTCAATTCGTCGAATATATGACCAAACTTATTTGGCCTTCTTACAAACGCTTTTTCTCCATTTTTGATATTATTTTTGTTCTTTTCTGTAATTTTTTAGAATTTTTCTTTTTATGTGAAACCTCATGTAAATGAGCTCTGTATTTTCTTAAATAAAAGGTTTGATTAATTAATATTAATAATTTTACCTTTTAAAATTTTGGTATTATCAATTAAAAATACACCATATTACGTTTAGAACTATTAGTGTAAACTAAAGCCATAATCTCCTTCTATTTTCGATTAGATAGTTTACTGGAACGAAGAAGAACCTATTTTCCTTTATTTAAAAGTACAATATTTCGATAGCTCCTGCTATCATCATCAAAATTAAAATTCAATTTAATTTTAATCCTGATGATGATAGCAGGAGCTATCGAAAAATTGTATTTTTTAAATAAAGGAAAATATTTTCTTCTTCGTTCCTTTAAAACTATCTAACCTTTAAAACTTTTTAAACGTCTCAATTGTAATTTACAGTTAATAAAACACTTATTTGAATAGCAAATATAAATGCATATTCAATTAAGAAAATATTTTCCTTTTTTAATAGAAAATACTTTCGATTTCATGAATTTATTGATGAAAAACGATGCAGAATTTCTTCGTTGCTAACATGTTTATGTTAAAGAATTCTTTGTTCTTAAGAACTGAAGAAATGCCTAATAGCTTCGTTCTTTCATGTATATTAAAGGATTCTGGATTCATTCGTTCTTCAATGAAACTTAAGAAAGTACATAATGAGGCTGATGAAATTTTAACTGATGGCACAAATTTAAAATGATTACAAACTTACTAATGCGTTTAAATGTTTGAAGAATTTAGAGTTGATGAGACTAAGATGTTTTCAAAGTCTTGAAGTACTTTCAAGATTTAATTAAGATATTAAAAAATCTCATATGCATTATGCTTTCATCTAAAATAATACGAAATGCATTCTTTGAAAATGATGAATAAGCAATTTCCTACTTTTCATATACAATTTATAAAGTTCTCTTAAATTGCATAGATGTTTTCAAAATGTATAAATCGCTACTAAATTGGATCATTTAGGAGATAACGGATTTAGTCTTTGAAAATGTAATTTTATTTTTGAAGAAGTTTTGATAATAAATAATTAAATTAGGATAGTTTCTTTATAAATTATTATCTTGTGCATCTAGGTAAACATTAGAATAATTGCATAAAGGTGTAGAATATCAGCATGCAAAATATATTCTAAATTATAAAATAAATAATTTATTTTATTTACTCTAAATAAATTCTAATTGACTTGATCTTATTCTAAAAAATCTTATTCTAGAAAATTGGATATTCTAGAATCACTTGTATCATAAATAACAACTCTATGCGCCAAAATTATTGAATATTTTGCTTTAAAAATGTTCAATACATTTTGTTTGTTGATAGGAAAATAAATTCATACGTCTTACCCGAGTAATCCAATGTGTTCTTGGCTTTGGGAATCCGCTTGATACGCACATTTGACTATAATTTTCTGCACCTTCTTCTAAGGTAATATTAGATAATGACAAATAAACTCTAGGTCGTTCTAAAATATACAAATATTATGTGCATTTAATTATCTACCTACCTAGATATGCCAACACGATCTTGCGAGTAATTCTTTCGTGTCCTAACATTAAATCACATTGATAGTGACCGACATCATTATCAGTAACATTTGAAAATTGCAAAATCGATTCAAATTCGTTTATCTGAATTTTTGTATGTGGTGGTGCGAAAAATGTATCATTGTTAACGTAATAGAGCTCGGAGAAGTTATTTCTCTGATTAATAAATGACCAAATTACTTTGGGGAAACCTGATTCTATATATTAATAAAATAAGATTTAAAGATCTGTGTAAATAAAAGTATAATTTTAAAGACTAAAATTCTAAAAATTACGAAAAATAAGAGAAGAGGAAAATACTGTTAATTTGCAAATACAATTTATGTTAACTTTACTTTAAACTAATTAACAAGAATTGGGGTTCGCAAGGTGCCTCTAACTTAGCAACCTAGTTATTTTTTAGCAACCTAGTTGGGTTTTAAGCAACCTAGTTGGTTTCTAGCAACCTAAATTGAGATAATTGCACTTAGCTTCCTAACTGCGAATCAATTTTAACTAGTAGATACCAGTCGCTAAGCCGACATACGAGATACTTCGTCTTAGTTTATCTGTCTTTATAATAAGTAGTTAGAATCACTACATAAAAATAAAGATTTTTAAAATATTCTTGAAAATAATATTTTAGTAATAATATTTCATGCTGATTTGTATAACTCTTTCCACTTACGACAAGAAAAGCAACAAATACCCATCAAAATATTCGTTATGATGTCTAAAATACTTTCATAGAATACGTAAATTCACAAATTAAAAATTTATTCTCTGTCAAAATATTGCAAATTTGAATTCAATATAAGCTCTGAGAAAGTGCACGAGAATATATGATTTAAATTGTGATATTCTTGATCTATATAAATTGAAAACGCTCAAAGGATACTAATTTCGCAAGACCAGTAAATTAATTTATTAAAACCAATCAATTCGTATGTCGAATGTATTAGTATACCAAATGTATTACAGGACAAAACGTATCTCTTATAATCAATTTACTTAGACTAGAAAGTGTAAATAGTTTAATTTAATTAATAAATTTATATTTATTTTATACTAATTAAGTGGTATCAATTAAGTTGATACTAAAATGTGAGTCTGTAAGTTATAATGTAAGTTAGAGTCTGTAAGTTACAAATGCATGACAAAATAAAATTACAAAAATATGCATTTTATATTCCAGTGTTTAAACATTATCATGGATTATTAGTTTATGATAAATATACAACTTTGGTCAAAACTCTAAATAATTTACCTAATTAATCTAAATAAATAATATGTGACGATGTGATAAAAATGTACAGAATATTTGTAGACCAAATACAGACAGCTTAGGGATGTAATCTCTTAAGTCTTAATATAAAAAAGAAAAAGAATCATAACAAGACATAAAAGTATTAGCTTTGCGGATAGACTGATAATATCTCTGTTATGAGAAAAAAATGGATACTTGCATAAATACCGTAATTTATGTAACTGATTTGTAAACCTGTTTCTTTGTCTAATTTATATGATGATATCGAGTGTCAACCTCATTAAAGAATAACTTCTCAGCTACAATTTTCCCTCAGACGAATTACATATGGTAATCGTGTAGTACTGAAACCCGAGATATTATTTAAAAATTAATCATGACAGTGTCAAAAAGACGTGTATTGACTTCGTAATAAACTAGCTTCAAACTGGTAGACAATCTTATTCGTACTGCTTTTCATTTGCAAATCAGTAACTTTGCAAGATGCAAACAAAAGTTGTTCAGGCAAAATATTTATAGGAAATTTAACAATAAATATATAAAATACAACTAAATACAAAAAATATAACTTTGCAAGATGCAAACAAAAGTTGTTTAGACAAAATATTCGTTAAAAATTTAATAATAAATATATAAACAACAAAATTGAGAATTAATTTGTTTTGGATTCTTTATTTGCTTCCAACCAATACTCTAAATTTATATTACATGATTTAAAGAATTGTAAGAATTTAAAGCTTGTATTATGAGTAGATAATAGATACAAACTCCACGATAAATTGTAAAATCATCTATCTATATAGTGTTTTATTTATTATCCTCTAATATAGAACAATATCTTTTTGTCCTATTCTCAACAAAATTGAGAATTAATTTGTTTTGGATTCTTTATTTGCTTCCAACCAATACTCTGATTAAATTATTAAATTATTTCTTAAAATCTTAATTAAAATCTTAATTAATCTTAAATTATTTCGAAATAATTGCATATTTCGAAATATTATTATTTCGAAATATTATTATAAAATAATAATTTAAATAATTTAAATAATTTAAATTATTAAATAAATTAATTATTTATAATTAAATAATTTAAATTAAATAATTTCGAAATTTATTGTTGCATGCACGAGCGTGGCTTGTATTATGAGATAAATAGATACAAACTCTAAGATAAATTGTAAAGTCATCTATCTATATAGTGTTTCATTTATTATCCTCTAATATAGAACAATAACTTTTTGTCCTATATAATATGAAATAATATAGAATATAAAATAATATATTGAAATAAATAATAATACTATAAATATTTATTTATAAATAAAATTATATAATAATAAATAATATTTAATAATAATATTTATTTTATAAATAATATTGTTTATATTTAATTTTTATAATCATTTAAATATAATGAACTAAATTTTAAAATCATGACAAAACTATACGATTTTTTTTCGTAAATTTTGTACAGCCGCTATGTGCAAACAAGTAAACTACTTAAAACTGTTTTGTCCTGCCTTAACAAATGTCAAAACATTTCTTAATAATTTAGATCAGTTAACTGAGTATACGTATTTTGTAAATTTAAAAATAGAAATATATTAATCTTTAGATTTTCTATTATTAAGATTTTTTTAAATTTTTTATAAATCAGAATGTTTTATAAACCGATTATTATATATTGACTAGTGCATTTCAATTCGTTCCTTAAAGTGAAAAAATTTGATCACTTAACTCAGGCTTCATATTTTGTAACCCACATAAATATAAAAGTAGAAATATTTTTATCTTTAAAAAGAAATTTTATAAACTGATTAATAGAAGGTCATCAGAAGGAAACTATATGTTATAAGGTTTTGGCTCTTATTCATCAAACCGACATTACACGGGGGAAAATACATGTAGCGATGTATTTCCTCTAATAAAATATTATTTTTAGTAAATATTTCGACTGAAAAAATTTCGAATTTTATTTAATTATTAATAGGTCATTTTCGGTCTTATAGATACAATTCAATTGTATTGATGGTACAATTTAAAAATGTTAAACAATTTAGAATTTTATTCAATCACTAATAGGACATCTTCGGTCTTAAACCAGTACAATATCTAAAATCGATATAAACCTTGAGGATTGCGATTAAAAATCATTTGACAATTAAATTTAATACAAGGCTAACACATTTACAACATGCGCCAATTATGCGTAGATACAATTTAATTGTATTAATGGTACAATTTAAAAATGTTACTTATACTGCCATAAAATAATAATTCTCTAAAACAACTAGCAAAGTCTTTATATGTAGAAAGTGGCCGTGTTTATATTTAATAAAAATTGTTTCTATTGTAAATGAAACGGATATGATAACATTTCCAATAGAAAATGCTTAAAATTAGTATTTTTTCTAAAGAGAGAGCGATTTCAAAAATGTCAGTGAATAAGACAAAAAGTTATGTTGAAATTTTGTGAATTTTTATATTTACGTAATTTTTCACGGCTCTACGTCAGAAAATAGAAACATTGAAATTTATA
Organism: Pomphorhynchus laevis; assembly: GCA_012934845.2. Classification (NCBI taxonomy): domain Eukaryota; kingdom Metazoa; phylum Acanthocephala; class Palaeacanthocephala; order Echinorhynchida; family Pomphorhynchidae; genus Pomphorhynchus; species Pomphorhynchus laevis. Next base: position 113,118 of record WNNJ02002059.1, read on the forward strand.
ATTTTATGTAACTGTCATAAATATATAAAATACAAAATGTAAATTTTCTTTAGATTAAAAATATTCTTTGATAATATTCACATTTATTTTACTTTAGGTAATTCATAAATTTCACAATCGTCTGTAGTTACAAAACTAAATAGCAAAATAAATTTTGTTTTTATTTAGTTAAATAAATAATGTGAATTTATAAACGAAGCATTTTCATCAAAATATTCTGATTAAATATTTCTAAACTGTCTATCAAATATTCTGATATTTGACCAAAAAAGTGATTGTTTAAAATTATTTGTTTTAATTTACATTTTAAGGGTAAGCATATTTGAGATTACGGCATTCGACGAAATCAAATTGAGTTTTTACAGTTTTAAATTAGATTAGATAACTAAATGAATTAATAAATTTAAAAAATAAATAAACTTTCGATTAATAGAATATAAAAAGCACTTATATTTTATTGTATATAAGGGCAATAACAATATAATAGAACGGTTTTCATATCATCTATTTTCTAATCAAAACTATAAGAAGTTTTAGATTCTAACAAACCCTAAATTAATCATATTCAATCCTTTCTGATGACCTCCGATTTAGATTAAGATTATGTTTTTTAAATATCCAGTAACTATCAGGTATAGTTGAACGACAAGAAAAATCATTTTGATATTTCACTAGTAAATACCAGCATCTTCAGAAAATTAACATAGAAATGAAATGAATCACATAAATAAAGTTTCTTGTCGGTTTGCAATTAATGCTGGAATTATAATCGTTGCTAAAATTTGTTCATGTAACATTTTCGTTTGTAGGGATTACAGCAAACAAAACACAACAATGAAGCAAAAACACTAAAAATGTACTATAAAAGTACAACAAATATGTATTTATAACAAAACGATAAAAATTAAGAAATAAAATAGCAAAATAGAGGAAACCAAAACATTTTAAACAATAGATTGCAAGCATAATTTATGTTATATAAAAATAAAATTAAAAATTAAAATTTTTTATAATCAAAGGCTTTCGTTTATATTAATTTTAAAATTAAGTCAGCTTTATTACCAACCATTAAGTTATCCTTTAGTTTGTTAATATAAAACGTTGTGAATATAGAAATTAGCATTAACATGTTAATTTCTGAATATGCCAGTAGTTACGAGCGAAATATCAAAATAATTTTTCTTCTCGTTAAACTATACCTGATTATTCCTAGACATTTAAAAATTTAGAATACAGATCAGGATGGATACATTTCTTACCAAAAAATTATCACGAAATGACGATTTTTCAATATAACGAACGAAGATAATTACATGAATCATGTCGGTGATATCCGTTGATTCTTCCAGCTGTAAATTAACTCGTACTGGGCTGCTTTTGATTTCATTTACAACTTGCATAAGAACGTCGTCTCCCATCTCAATTATTTTTGATATCGTGGTATCATACCCCTTTTCGTTTATTTACTCTCATGTTGTCTCTCTAGCATGTACATTAATGAAGTGGGCCAGTATTTTAAAAAGTCGCAAACTTTCATTTTTAATAACCGAATTACAAGTCATGCATTGAACTTTGATTATGGTTTTCTCAAAGAAAACCACAATCTTAAGACAATTTTACCCGCACAGGATTGATGAAATAAAATAAATTATTTATTTTAATATTTCGTGTAAACGGCCATTCAAAGAAAAAATTTACACATTGTAAAAATCATTTAAAAGAAAGTAATGAAGGATTAAAATATATTCTTCCTGATCTGTATATTAATTTGCTAAAGATGCTAGTAGTTACTAGCGAAATATTAAAATAATTTTTGTTGTCGTTCAACTTTACCTGATTGTTCCTTTATATTCGAAATTTAAAATACAGATCAGGATGGATATATTTCAAATTAAGATTATGATTAAGATTAGAATTAAGATTTTTCCATTTTTTGTTAGAAATCTTGAGTAGAAGTCGTCGAACATTGTGCTAGCTTACAGTGTCGTAATCAAATGGTCTCCGAACTTATTCGAAATTATATATAACCATTCATGATTTCATCGATGAAATCACATTGATGTTAACGAATATAGTAAATGATCAGTCACGAACGGGTATTTATCTCAAAGTTTTAACAATAATGTGCAACTAGTTCTGCAAAAGAAGACTGCCGGGCTATCAAAACGCGACGCAAAATTGTCGAACGAAGACTGATTTTGTTGAAATATTATGATGTATATTCTCTAATGAAAGAGGTTCGAGCATGACAAGGTGGAATTAAGGTGAAACAATCGAATGCTATTGAATTTAGTTCTTGTATCCCATGAGTATCCGACTAGATAGCAGAACGTTTTAAAACTTAATGATTTAATAGACTTAGAAACTGTTCTACAAAAGCTGAAACAATTACATCCGCATCGTGTTGATTTAGATCATGAGGCGGTATTGGACTTACCGCTTGAGAATGTGGTTGCATATCATAGCATGTGCTTTGATTTTGTAAGTAGCAACCATGTCGTTGATGTAGCGAGACGAACACGCCGAGTAGGCCTTCTGGTACGAATACGCATTCTTGCCGTTCGATGATTTGCTCTATGGAAAAGACTTCCACCATTTTACCATTATGTTAGCCACGCATAGCCTTAATCATTCAGATTTTGACGCATTCACCGCTAGTTGCTTAATACCTCTAGATGAAGATTCGGGCATCAGACCGATAGGTATAGGAAAAGTATTTCGTCGAATTATAAAGAAAATTCTCGCCCGACGCACCAGCGAGGATCTACAAATTATATCTAAGTGGGATAAACATTGCGTTGAACAAAGGATTGCCACTGGTGCCGCAGTAGATTCAATCTGACAAGAATTTGAGAAAACAAGAATATAAATTTTGCAAGTTGACGCGTCTAATGCTTTCAATAGGTAAATCGGAAGATGGCTTTGTCAAATGTTGGTAAGGTTTGTTCTGCATTTTTTCCTACATAATGTTTATGGTCGTCATTCTACTTTATCCGTCGATGACGATATTCTACACTCCAATGAAGAATTCATTCGAGGTAATCTTCTTACGATGATCGTCTATTCAGCTAAGTCGTTGGCTTTGATAGGGTAAATTCTCGCCCGACGCATCAGTGAGGATCTAGAAATTATATCTAAGTAAGATCGACATTGCGCTGAACTAGCGAGGCCGCAGTACATTCGATAAAACAAGAATTTTAGAAAAACTGAGATAGAAATTTTACAAGTTGATGACGATATTCTACACCCCAAGACATGATGTACTCAAGATGATTCCATTGCAATGATATCGCCTATGCGGATACTCGTTGCCTTTAATTCGTCGACTGCAAATCTATACATTTTGTCACCCAACAATGTCGCACGATTTTGAAGTTTCTAAAAGTATTCTGTTAACTAATCCGTCAAAAATATATTCGAAACGTTTAAGAGCTTATTGTAAAACAGTTGAAAATACGGTTAAAATGTGGAAGGAACAAAAATACTCTGAACTAGCCGATAAAGATAAATTCTTACAAATGCGAAGAAATCTTGCAAAACAACCGACTAAATCTAAAAATATTGTACATCAGACAAAATTTTGTGCAAACAAGGGATTTGAATAAAATACAGATACAAATAGATAATATCAAATACTTAAACTTTTCATCCCTGCAATAATGTCTACTCAAGGTGGAATCGGGGGTGATCTCCTGCGCTTGGTCAGAAAATTTGCAAACGTAATCGCATGGAAGACAGAAAAACTACACACCTTAACAATGAAGTATTGTTCATGACAGCTTAAATTTGTGCTTGTCAAAGCAGTTGCAATCACTAGTTGACAAAATTTAGTTACTGACTATCATTGTTGGGACCATTTGCGGTAACCTTATTTTTTGTAAATGTTCTTAATTATTAAATAAAATTTAAAAACAAAACTTAAATTATTAAGCACCTAATTTTCAAACAAGGCTGGGATAAATACGATGTAATCTTACATTATAACTCCATATCGTTCTGGCGTTTTAGATCTCATTTAGAACATTAGAATTTACAAAACTAATGAACTTTACAACGCAAAAATTTTAAATTTGAACTAATTTGACATTTTAAAAGCGCTATTCAAAGTAATACTTTAAATGTAAAATCAACTTTAAGCTGAAAATATTAACTCTTAATTAGTATCTTATTGATATAAGCATTGCTGAAGAAGGTAAATTATCATTCGGCACTGCTAGTACGAATTACTAGCACTTATTTATTAAGATAACGAATTATTTTTATTAAATACTTAATAAATACTTAATAAATTAAATACTTAATTAATCGAAATAAGTGATTTGATTAAGTAACTAGTAAATAAAAACCGTTATTTGTCAATTTTGTTTCAGTGAAATTCGACTATTTTATTTATTCGAACGTTTGACATTCAAATTGTCATCGTTTATTTCGATACTCATAAAGTAAAGGATCAATTGTATTCACAGCACATTAAAGATAGCGTGTTTCGTCTGTCATCACTCGACATTTTCTTAAAACCAATGAATGAATTAATCACCGGTAGTCATAAATTAAAAGAATGACCATTAATGATCATTAAGTCAGAATAACAGAATGAAAATGCCAGCGAAAAAAAATTATTGACTTCAGAAAATTTATTAATTTTAGTTATTTTCAAAAAATATTGGTACGATACAGTCGAATCACGACATTGTCCCAAAAATTACATATTTTTATTTATTTATAAGACTACAGCTAAGAACGTATTTTATTTACTACTAACAGATAACATTTTTTTTGCAATCGGGTAAGAATAAAAATAGTAGGATATCCGTTTTTATCTGGTAAGTTCAGTAATTAAACTTTTGTTGAATTTTCGTACTTCATTCCATAATTCTTTGAGTTTCAATACTGGAGATTTTATCTATAAATCACTACAGATCAGGAATTTTACAGTTACTAGATATTTTACTTCAGTAGGCAGTATCGACTTTTAGTGAATATTAAATTCGATTTGATTTACATTCATTTCTATGTACTTTTATTTGTTGAAGATCCTTGAAGTGTCCAAGCTCGATTGAAATAGCAGACTATTATATCTAATCATTATTAATGCCTGCATTATTAAATAAATGTGCTATTTTGCCTAGAGACTGTATATTATTGCCAATTTTCAAGGCATTATAAGTTGTGATATCGCTAATTTATTAGTTCTAGCAATGTGAATTGACTTCACATTTGTGAATTATTTCATCAATTAAATTGTTATTTTGAGTATATTTTCACAAGAAACAAAGTAAAGATTTTGTGGAATAACATCAGAATAATTGCATATATATCAAAATAACAGTCTTTGATAGCGGATTTAACTGTATTCACCGGAAAATACTAGAAACGATAGTGCGTACATTTATGTAAAAGATTAGTATGTTAATTTATAAGAAAATATATGAACAATTAAAGTGTAAAAACAAAGATTTTGATAAATTAAAATCAACACTTTCATTGGGTCAAATTTTCTTACCTTCTAAAGTTTCTTGCAGTGTTAGATAAACACCAGTTCAAATAAACTATTGATATTGTAATATTTGTTTATATTTCCAAATAATGGGAAATATTAGTATCTTTTCATTTAACTTATTTATTAATCTATTCAAATAAGGGATATTTTAATTTTATAAAAATTAATTTTTAATCTAAGGAAATAATTATTTTATGCGTCAATTTCAGGACCATAAAATACAAGGTTTGTGGTCTTTGAGTTGTATCAGTTAAATAACATGAATGCATTAGTATATCGTTGATACTAAATTAGAACCAGCATCCCCAAAGCCGAAAATCATAGCCGGTATCAGAACCAACAGAACATCATTCTGGAAAAAAAATTTCCAGAATGATAAAATTTTTCCATTTAAAAAAATTGATTATAAGAAACTAATTGATTATAAGAATCAGTTATGTTTGTTTTTAAAGTTTTCAAATCGACGGATAATTTACAGACTGCTGATTTATGCGGTTACCACGTATTGTTCACTTGGATATTCTATTATATTTCATTGTAAAAATTATTTTATAAATTATTAAAATAATTTAAATACAAAAGATACTTTAAGAATTTTATATAATCTTCTCTGAAACAAAAAAAAACGTTTTTCAAAAATTCTTGAAAAATTGCAGAAATTAGGTTACTTTTTAGAAACAAAACTAAAGTCTTACCAAATTTATGACCTATCGGAAATTTGCAAGTCAGATCAGCTGTACCAACGTGTTTAAATGCCCCTACAATGAGTGTATTGTCTTTAGCTGTTTCTGTCCATTGATTATATTGTTTAACGCGGCTTATTCTTCGTCCGTGAACTACAATCTTGTCATATGGACTATCACTGCTCAAACAACCCGGGAATTTAAAGCAGGCAAGGATTGCAATTATATTAGCCGGCTTCTTAAACGTAACAAGATGGTTGCAACAGTAAATTACTAGTAAATTCAACAACTGCATTTTCGTTGTCAATCTAGAGATTCTCTAGCTGTTAAATTGCAGCTTTACAGTTTTCTCTCTCCTCCATTTCCCTTTAAGAAGCAATTTCACTTTTCATTTAGATTCTTAATTCTAAATTTTACGATGCATTTCTTCCTGCCAATAGAGTTCCAGTAGTAGAAGTGTATATTGGCAGAAATTATGAAAAAATCATTAGATTTTTCTTCTCGACGAGATGCCAGCGCATTATACAGCATGCAAATGTATTTAAACAACGTCGATGATTGGAATATAACTTCACAGTGTAGATATACATAATTACTTTGGGTCAGTATTTTTATGTGCAGATGATACTTAATCTACTTAGTTGGTACACAAACGGCAATGAGCCGTAAACCGGAAACTCTTAAAATGTTACAATACTGATCAAGTTCAAATATAGGATCCTTATCTATTGGTCTAGGTAGTGTTTGTTTCTATTAAATATTCCGATTGTAAATAAATCCCCCTTCTCTACACATTAGTATGTTTATGATCTATAACACTGCCAAGTTGTTTTTGGTTATTGCAGTAGCCGTTGGCAAACAGAAGTTTTACGGTTTTATAGACAAGTGCTGTATTATTAATGCATATAAGCACAGATATTAGATAAAAATGTTGTGTGACATTCTGTTGGGTAAAATTCTGCTCTATTGAATTCTAAATTCTTGCTTCGAGATTACATTTTATTAAGAAGTTGTAGTTGGACTGGGTAATAAGTTGCTCAAAACTTATATTTTACGGATCGAATATCGTATAAATCCATTGAAGTTCAAAGTTGCAAGTGAGAATACACAAGATAAAATTTGATTAGAGTTTAAAGTATATTTAATTATATTGAAATTTAACCCTAAATTGCTATAACTATTAAAATATTGCAACTATTAAATTATAACTATTAAAATATTTTTTGAATACAAAAAAAATATTTATTTTTAAGATATAAAAGTATTTTAAAAGTCTTACGGCGATAATTTTGGTTTTATTAAAATTTAAAGTTCAACCCTTCAAAGGTTATTTTTAATAGCTGCTAATCTAATAGTTTATAATTATTAAATTATATCGTTTTAAAGATTATTTTAATTTTATAACTTTCTAATTACATTTAAAAGTGTCAAATTTATTGATTCCTTGCTAATTAGTCAATTCACATTACATCACTTGATAAAAATGCGCTGATAACTGGTAATAAATCCGATCAGAATCTTAGATTACCACAGTTTACAATTATAGGAATAATACAAAAATGTAAAAATACGTCATTACATAATATCGAGATGAATTCTTCCGAGCTTATTGATGACCTGTATATTTAGCTGGTGTATTTATTAACAATCAAACTTTTTTGTTTTATTTACCTCGTGTTGATAAAACACAAACAACAAATATTTTAATATTAAAAAGTTAAGATATAAAGTATTTTAAAGTTTTTAGCACGATTATTATACCGTTTATACCCTTTAATAGTAATATTTAATGTTATTAAATATTAAATGATATTATTATATAATTTTAAAGATTGTATCATTTTTATAACTTTTAAATTGTATTTCAATGTAAATTATAAAATATTTTTATTCTTAATAACTACCACTAATGAAATATTGGAACTTCAAATATGTATAGATATAATATATAAAAAAATAAATTAATATTTAATCAAAAATATTTTGATATTAAAAATATCTACATTGTTAATATCTACATGTTAAGATAATGACACTTAGATAAAACCACATTTATCAAACGGACAGAATGAACAAGTACATCAATCGTTTTGTTCGCCGATTTTAAATCAAAAACAATGGCTATAGAAGAATTAAATTGTGTTGGTATGTAAGATATCATTTATGTTGTCAATAAGACATCCCCCAAAATCACTGCCCGGTAATCGGAGGCAGAAAGTTAAACTTGCGTTTAGGAAATTTTATTATAAATCGTATGTAAATCAGTCAGTAATCACGACGATTTGACATCCGACACTTTCTAAACTTATTTTGCTGGAAAATATAAAACTTAAAATGTACAATTTGATTTAGAAACGGATAAAAATTGCTAAGAATTAGTTTATTTATATTTCTGTGTATTATATTATTTTTTACAATCGCTCAGAACTTACAATGTCTATCTATCCTTTGAGTATGTAATTGCCCCATTCTCTCAATCATCCCTATTTGAAACATTAGTGCACTACCGTCCTTCATCGATTTGTAATCTTAAAAATAATCTCATTATTTTGATCTACCGTGTTCCGTTTTTTAAGAATTTGTCATTTTACCTGACTGCAATATATGTAATTGGAATTTTCAGACATGTATCTAGTTTAACTAGCCAGTTACTCTGTTTTACGTTAGAAGGATTCTTTTTAAAATATTCAGCAACGCTAAGTACAAGGCAATTGTTGTTGTCTGGGTGCAATGGCTTATAACAAATATTGCGCAAGCAGCCATAACTACCATTAAAACAGTTGAGTGATTCGATCTTGTTTTGAATATCCATCAATTCAATGATGTTGTTGTAATTCGAATATATGGGACCGAATATATTATTATTGTGAACAACAGTTGAAGTGATTTTCGGAACTAGAATAATTTGGGATATTCGTGGACTCAACCTTAACAAAATCTCTGTAATTTTTAGGTATGATGTCATTTTTGTGTTAGCTTTGCATATTTATAAAAACGATCGACTCGTTTGAAAGATCAATCGCTTCATTCGATTAGTTAGACACAATTAATTTTAAAAAGAAAATGTTACAAGATCGAAAAAAACGCCAAGATCGAAACTTAATCGATTAGTAACTCATGTCCATCAAATAACATAAATTAAAATTAATGCTCCTTTTGTATAGCTACGGATACAAATTTAAACATACAATATTTAAATCGTTTAAATTTATAAAATTTATAATACAATATTTTCAACTTAATATTAATGATCCTTTTGTATAGGTACGAGTGATTAAATATTAAGTGCTTAAATATTGTAATATTTTAACTTGAGAACTATTATTTTGTTTAATTTTATTTTTAGGGTACCCTAATTACAAGATGCCTCAATTAAATTATCTAAATGATTTCTAAGAAAATAAATGTTAAATCTATGAATGTGATCAATGTCACTCTACAATCAAGATCGAAAACTAATCGATTAGGAATTCATTAAAGCAGTTTAAACATTTGAAACCGTTTGAAACGATTAATAATTTCAAACGTTTATAATTTCAATAATTCGCTTATCGTTTACATTATAATGTATTAATATTATATATTTAATTTAAATATTTGGCTTAAAATATAATTTAGATTTATTTAATTTTATTAAATAATAACTCATTAGCTGCAAAACTAGTTAGAAAATTTCATCTTGATTATAAGGTTACAAATTATACTGGTTAATATAACATTGTCAATCCTATGGTGTTTTGCAAAATTTTGTCATTTTTATGTGTACAGGTGACCAAAGAAGGATATCTTTAATAATAAAAAAGCTTAGATTCCTGTTAATAGCAGCTAGCCATAAAAATGGTTTTAGTTCTTATGTCTGCTTTAGTTCTAAAGCAGACAACTCATTAGCTGCACAACTATTGAGGAGACCCCATGTCGATTATAAAGTTATAAATTGATATTGCATATCCAAAACGTCGTAGTATATTTTCGCCAAGACTTTACAGTGAATTTTCGATCAAGTTGTGAGTTATCGCAAGCATCCTCAGTTAAAGTTTATTTTGTTTAGATGTTACCAAACATACAGACACCCTGGTTCAATTAAGGCTTTTCTCAATTGACACAAATATGTTGTTTAAAAGAATTTTGATTTTTACTCTTTTAAAGGTAATATACAAACAAATAAACATTTTTCAGTTTAAATTAAAAGATTAAAAAATTAAAATATTAATTCATCTAAAATTTTTTCATTATAAAATTTTCTCTACAACCGCTGGCGACAAGTACAATAAACGTAAATTTCATTTTATAAAAAATTCATTTCCTTTAACTACAGACCGTTCAAGTACTTCAAACCTCATTTAAAAAATTACTTCAAGAAATCCGTAATATATTATCTACGCTACATTAATATATCGATGTTTTATTTATTTCATCTAAGTAAATTCATTTATTTAAAATGCCATGTCAGTATCCAGCAAAATTTCTTATTTGTTCAATTCGAAGTTTGATATTAAATGTCTTTTAGAGAAATTTTGGTTTTACAAGTAAAATAAGAGCCATAACTCTAAAAAATATGAAATATTAAATAGTTTTACTGGAACAAAGAAGAAAATATGTTCATTTTACATAAAAAATACAATATTTCGATAGACCCCGCAATCATCAGGATTAAAATTAAATGTTCACCAAATTTCGTTTTTTAACATTTATACAAAAAACAAGCATTGATGTGCCCCGCAATTCTACTTAAAAGAAAAAGAAAATACCGAGAAACAAAACAATCATAAAGTAACATTTTACACACATTTTAAAAACAACAAAAAACAGAATCATAAAACAAAATAAAATTTAAATCATACATAAGTGACAAAAAATACGAATTTAATAATAATATACACAAGTAAGAAATGAATGCTAAAACGCTATCGGAGCTTCAAAGCTCTACAACTTTTGGTTATTTTACAATGAAATATGGTAGTAATGAACGATCTGGTTCAATTCTTTCGTCTACTGGAGACAATTCTAACCAGGTTAGTGATGTTTCGTGTTTATTAAATGCAGATAAGGGGCTGCTATCCCCGATTTTAAAATTAGCTAACCTGTGCATTATCAATTCAACAAAACCAATAGAGAAACACAATCTCTTCTCAACTTTTTTGCGAAAGTTTGTATCAATTCATCCAAACAGGGAGCTGTTCAATTCAGTGAAGATTTTGGACAATACTGTAAGAGTTTCCTTCCCGAATGCCTCTTTATTAAAGGAATACAAAGATTATTTTGACAAGCACCTTTTGGACTCTGGTTCCAGAATGTTGAAACCCTTTCAGTGCTCAGTTAAAATATCTAATTTTCCATTGTTTCTAACAGAAGAAGATTTGATAACTCTGAAAAAATTGTATGGCCTCCAATCAGTGAGGCAAGTCCTAGGTAAGGGGGGGGCGACCCCCTCCCAGTGGCTTTTGCAAATACAGATCTTGATTCCGGTCTGCTTCTTTCTAAATCGTCAGCGAATCCTTTCCTAGGTTTTAACTTAGGATTCACTCTAATTGACGAAGACCGACTCACATTCCCACACTGTAACAAGTGCCATGCCTGGGGCCACTGGTACTCTACATGCAGCAAGGCCTTGGTATGCGGTGTTTGTGGTGCTGGGGATTGTCAGTATGCTTTAAAAGGGGAAAGATGTCAGGCCTCCCCCTCTTGCGCTAATTGTGGAGGGGAACATCCGGCCTGGTCAAGGCGCTGCAGAATATTTAAAGAATATAAACAACTGTTTGTTAAGCCTAGAACCCCGATCAACTACGCCTCTGCTGCTGGTTCACCAGCCGACCGGATGTCAAACGCTGACATCATTCAACTTCTTGATAACCAGAAACGAGTAATTTTTTCGCAATTTCAAACAATGATTGGACCTCTGCTATCCTCTTTTGTAGGGACAACAGCTGCCCCCATGCCTAACGAGCTTAAAACCCCCCCCACTCCAAGAAGAGGGGGCTTCGGCCAGAACAGTCCCACCCCCAAGGTGGGGAAGATGATCAAGGATAAGAAGGCTTCTCTGGGAAATGAAGATATTGCCCTGGGGGTACGACCCGCGACGGGGCTAGTGGCAGTGAGGGTAACCCTCCTGCACCTAGCTCTGTCTAGGTTGGCATCCCCCTTCCAACTAATTTAGCCCAATGGTGAGTAAACCTGAGCCTTTTTCACTGAATATTCTTCAGTGGAATTCGGGAAATGCTTCTACCCTTAGACTTTTATCTGGTAGAGACGCAGATGTTATAGTCCTTCAGGAGACGCGGTCTATCCGTCTCCCCCAGGACATTACTCGATTTATCCCTAAGCATGTATATTCCCACTATACTCCGTACATAACCCCACCTCACTCCTATTTATCTCAAAACTCTGGACCTTAGTTAAATGATCTTTAAAGTCCTTTCTCCTGCTAAATTACTCTTGTCCTGCCCTGTCTTGTCTAGAAGTTTCACTCGTTAAGAACGGTAATCGCCTCAGTCTAGCAAACGTCTACATTCGTCCAGGAGAGATTCACAAGAACCGTGACATTCTGGATGGTATTATCGATAGCGGCTATGACATTGTACTAGGTGACTTCAACGACAGAACTAATCGTTGAATTAATGCAGCTCTCCGCAGAGCCAGGAACGGTTACTTCATTCATAAACCACCGTCCCTCTCCTTTCATTTCACATCAACGAATTCACTCCTCGACTTATTACTGCTCCACGAGAGATGGTTGTTAAAACCCTTCTGCACGGAGCAGTCGCGACAGCATCTGTTCACATCTCATGATCTAATTCGCTAGCGGATAGAAGAGGAAACGCTGCTTCGGAGAAGATTCCACTTTGACCCGATCAGAGTGGCTTCCTTCCAAGCTGCTATCCAACGCTTCCCCCGAATTGGTAATGAGACTATAACCGAATTTAATTCCTACCTCTCTTCGCAAGCTACCGCATTACTTTCGACAACCTATAAAGGTCGCATTTTCAATCCCACTCCGACGAAACTTAAGGTTCTAGCAAAACTACTGAACCTCCCTAATCTCTCTTCTTCCGCCAGACAGACTCTCTCGAATGAATACTGGCGCACCAGATATTGGTTCCAGCTGAGTAGTGATAGGGCGAGCATTGCTCGCCTTAACCCTTCTCAGTCTTCCTTTTGGAAGATTTTCAAGGAGGAGAAGTTTGCTTGTTGGAGGGATAGGGCCTTGGGTTGGATCGGTAGAATTGGCCTTGATAAAGTTTTAGAAGAGTCACTTGCCTTACACAACTATGGAGCCACTCAATCTCCGCAACCAATCCCGCCTTGGGGAGACTTCAGGAGTAGAGACTTATCTGTCACAGATATTCTCAAGGCCTGGGGGCCTCTTTCAAGCACCTCCAAAACCGTCCCTCCACTCTCTTCTCGTGTCTGTCAGCTTTTGACAACCGATCAAAGAAGGGAGGTGGTCATCACAATGCTATTAGCCACCCCATCTGATGTGGGCGTCATCAACATTAGCAAGATAATTGTTATTCCAAAAAAGTTTCCGGTCTCTTGTCCTAAAGACCTACGGCCCATTTCGATTCAAAATTCCCTCGTATCGATCTACGAAAAAGCGCTTGCGCGTAGAATCCGCGATCATCTGATTAGGCGAAATTTAATCCCACCTGGTTTCTGTGGGTTTGTCAAAGGTCGCTCGGTCCATTCAGCAGTTGGTGAAGTGCATCGGTTTTGTCAGGAGAACAGTCATCAGCTAGCTGTGGCAGCTTTCCTTGATTTTTCCGCTGCATTTGACCGCATCTCCATTCCCTTTGTTATCTCTTCTTTCAGGTCCCTCGGGTTGCCTGCGAGAATTGTTAACAGGGTGGAGATACTGCTGTACACCAAGCGATTTTATTATGATGACGACCCTGATGCGCGTCAGTTCTACCCTATTACGGGTGTGCCTCAAGGTTCACCACTTTCTCCAATCTTATATCTTGCTGCCTCAATTATTCTATTTAAAATATTTAAACGTGAACAACGTCTAGTGGTGTACGCTGATGACACCACAGCCCTGTTCACTGGACGCAGGTGCAAAGACGTAGTCTCGGACATCAGCCGCTTCTTTGTAAGATTAAAAGACCCGTTGCCTAGATCCAACCTTGTTCTAAACTCCGCTAAATCGCAGGTGGCTGTCTTTCATGGCTCCCCTGCAACCAAGAAAAAACTTAAGAGACTAGCACTCTCTACGCTCTTCTCTATATTTGCCTCCGAACCACTCCCTGTCTTCACAAGTCGAGTAAAATACCTGGGGTTCACCGTTTCGGTGAACTGGTCGGCGAAAGCCGACCTGGATAGACTCAAACGTATCCTGAAGAAAGCTAGGTGGGCTCTGAAACGGGCCCAGCATCTGTCGTTGAATGGGAAAACCCAGGTGCGCCTTTGGGGTACCTGGGCTATCTCGGGATTAGTCTTCTTCTCAAGAGGACGTCCCCCAGAGCAAAGGCTAAGGTTTCTTAAGCTCCTCGTCTCTCGTTTACCCAACATCGTCCGCACCGATTGGATTCTTCGGGAGGTGAAAGACCCCGGGTGGTTCAATCGGAAAGCGGCGTGCTGGATTGGTTGGGGGCTCAGATCCCCATTGAGTTGTGGCTTAAATAGGAAGAAGACAAAGAAATTGTTGACCTATTTTTTCTGTTGATTGACTGTTTATTTTTTTAACGGACTTCTTGTTAAACGACACTTCCATTTATGTATTTTTATTAAAGTCTTATTATTATAATAAAAATAATGTAATAATAGAGTAATTAATTATAATTTAATCTAAAACAAAACAAAATAATAATACAATTAGAAAAAACATACGAACAACATGCATACAACACAAAATTGAACAAACCGCATTGGAGCACACAAAAAAAAATAAATAAAAAAACATTTAAAACAAAATCATAAATTGAATAATTAAAAGAATGTAATAATAGAGTAATTAATTATAATTTAATCTAAAACAAAACAAAATCCTAGAACAATGAGAAAACAAACAAATTGAAAAATTAAAATAATGTAATATTGGAATAATTAATTATAATTCAATTTGAGGTTGAAATAAGATTTATTATTAAGCATTAAATATTAGCATAAATTAATCATGTTTTGATATTAAATAAATCATGCTTTGATCAAAACCATCATTAGTGTTAAAAAATAATTTGATTAATTTTTTCTTGTATTCAAGACTGATAAAGATAACAAGCTTGTGGTTTTGTATAAGGAGGAATATATGCGAATGGGTCTTTCATTACTAAATAGCCATAAATTTGTTAATTAAAACTGAGGCAATTATTTTCTAAAAGAAAATTTTTTGATCAGTTTTTAAAATCTTATCTTTCAAAAAATGCAAAATAGATTTTTTTACTTATTTCCGAAAACTCACAAAGTTCAACACAGTGTATAACCAATTGTAGCTTCATATTCTAATTTTTCTTATAAAATTTTAAAGTTTATTGCTACCACTTTACGATTTCATATAGATGATAGTCATTTCTCATACATTAAGGATGGACCTTATTTTTCTCGCTTAATCCGTGGACATAACGCTCTCGAACATTCATTGTTTACAGCTGATATCACCTCCCTCTACACTAACGTAGATGATTTTAAACTATTTTTTCACTATTTGATTTTAAACAAAAATATTAAATAAATCATGTTCGACCACATTTTTCCAAAGTACAGTTTGCATGGTTCCATGGACTGATAAAGATAACAAATTAAATCAGCTAACTGAGTATACGTATTGTTATATAATTATAAAATAAACAAAACATAATAATGCTAAATCAAAATTTAATAATTAAATAATAAATGATATATATAATAATATAATATATATAATAATAAATAATATATGTGTTGCCTAAACCTAGTTTTTAACATTTGATATGTTTTTCCTATATATTGCAATCCACATGTGCATTGTATTAGATACACTACACCTGCGGTATTGCAGTTACAATTATTATTAATATTTAATGAAAAACATTTGTTTGTCGTATTACTTACGATACAATTATTATTTATAACATCACAAACTATACAATTTTTTCTGTTACATTTAAAAGATCTAAAATTGAAATCATTAGTACTTACGTATTTTTCCAATATTGTTGAGTACATGTAACTTTTAAGTCATAATTTTTAACGTTGATTTTTCGGTGTCGCCACCTAGTTTAGTTGACTCAGACTAAACTTACAACGGGCCATCCAGCAGCATCTGACAGGGGGCTGCCCTGCTTAAGGCGGTTGCAGGCTGGAACAAGATCTATAAAGATCTACCACCTTCACTCCACGCGCTACGCGACCTAGCTATTGGCCATTACCTGGTCTCTTAAACGTGATCACGTGAAGCAGTTTACATTTTAAAGTGTAAACACCTTGGGATGCAAACTTCTCCCTTTTTTAAGAATTAATAATTCATGCTTGTTTGAAAATAAGAAAAAATAATAGTAAAGTCGTAACCAATAATACATAGTTTCAGTATTTCTGACAGAGGTCATATTACCGGGAAAACAAAGTCCACAGGTCAATAATAACATGTCAGTAGAACAAATTAAATCAGCTAACTGAGTCTACGTATTGTTATATAATTATAAAATAAACAAAACATAATAATGCTAAATCAAAATTTAATAATTAAATAATAAAATTAATAATTGTTTTTAGATTTTCTATAATTTTAATCAAGTTAAAAAATAAAAAATAAAATTTAAAATAAACGTCATTTTTATGAATTGACTAATAAATAACAGACGTTGTATCAGAATAAGAATTAGAGGTCATCAGGAGGAACTGCTATGCTATCAGGTTTCGGCCCCTAACTCCTCTACCCAACATAGCAGCGGGGCCAAATACATGCTAATGATGTATTTCCTCTGAAATAACTATCTAGTATCTTATTCTAATGCAAAGTATATTATTTATTATCCATCCATAAAAATTTGCCACTTAAGAGTTTAAATTTATTCTTTATATTATTGTGTTGATTTATATATTTTACTATTTACTGCTTGATGTTATGTTTATAGTAACCTAGTTTAAAATATGTATCTATTAAATTATTTAAATGATTTTGAAGAAAGCCAATATCATTTACATATTGTTGCAATTCTTAAAATTTCATTATTTAATGTATTATATTTTATATTATATGGTATGCATGATGATTTTGCATACCATGATGGTTTTGTGGTTTTGTATAAGGAGGAATATATGCGAATGGGTCTTTCATTACTAAATAGCCATAAATTTGTTAATTAAAACTGAGGCGATTATTTTCTAAAAGAAAATTTTTTGATCAGTTTTTAAAATCTTATCTTTCAAAAAATGCAAAATAGATTTTTTTACTTATTGCCGAAAACTCACAAAGTTCAACACAGTGTATAACCAATTGTAGCTTCATATTCTACTTTTTCTTATAAAATTTCAAAGTTTATTGCTACCACTTTACGATTTCATATAAATGATAGTAATTTCTCATACATTAAGGATGGACCTCATTTTTCTCGCTTAATCCGTGGACATAACGCTCTCGAACATTCATTGTTTACAGCTGATATCACCTCCCTCTACACTAACGTTCCGCTCTCTGATGCTATACACATTGCAGCTGATATATTAGCTCTTAACCCACCTTGTGATATTCTTCTTAATCATGAAGATTAACATACTCTCCTTACTATCTGTACTAATCGTTGCAATTTTATTTTTGAATCTGTAATGTGGGATCAAAACAATCATACACTAAAATTTTACACATTTTAAAACAAACAAAAAGAAAAAAGCAAAATCATAAAACAAAATAAAATTAAAATAACAGCATAAATGACAAAAAAACATACAACCCTGTATAACGCAATTCTGATCAACCAAAAATAAGTTGTTAACATAACGAAACTACCTGACAACTCAATCAATACTATTGACAGAAGAATTTTCCCAATTCCTCATGTATAGGGCAATACAGGAGCAAGAGGGTTGCCCATTGCCAATCCATCGATCTGATCCCATATTACAGCTTCACAAATAAAATTGCAACGGTTAGTACAGATAGTAAGGAGAGTATGTCAATCTTCATGATTTAGAAGAATATCACAAGGTCGGTTAAGAGCTAATATATCAGCTGCAATGTTTATAGCATCAGAGAGCGGAACGTTATTGTAGAGGGAGGTGATGGCAGCTGTAAACAATGAATGTTCAAGAGCGTTATGTCCATGGATTTAATGAGAAAAGTGAGGTCAATATTTAAAGTATGAGAAATGACTATCATCTATATGAAATCGTAAAGTGGTAGCAATAAACTTTGAAATTTTATAAGAAAAATTAGAATATGAAGCTACAATTGGTCTAACAGTGTGTTGGTGTTAAACCCTATTTGGGCTATTAAGAAGGCCAAGTTTAAATCTTTAGAACATAAAAATAAAGTCTTTGGTCCTGAGAAAATACCATATTATATAGGAATACTATTTATTAGTAACAAGTGGCAAGTGGAATAGGATTTTTTCAAAGCTTATTTACAATAACAAAAAATAGTAGTGTTAACGAAGTGCATATTTTTAACAGAAAATTGCCTCCAGAAATAACCTAATTTAATGCTTAATAATAAATATGATTTTAATCTTATATTAAATTATAATTGATTATTCTAATAGTACATTATTTTATTTTATTTTTTTCAATTCGTATATTTTCTCAATGTTCTAAGATTTTGTTTTGGATGTTTTCATTCCATTTATTTATTCATTTTTTCTTTTGAAAAAATATCAAAATGATATTTTTGGAAGTTTCAAAATGCGTGTTGTTTAATTTTGTATTGTATGCATGTTTTGTTTTTAAGTGAAAATGTGGGGAACATCAATGCTTGTATAGCAGGAGTTATCGAAATATTGTACTTTTATATAAAGGGGAATTATTTTCTTCCTTATTCCAGTAAAACTATTTAAACTACAATATGTTTACAACGGCGTTTAAAGATTTATGATTATTAGTTGATCCACAGTTATTTTGATATTTAACGTCATAAGGATGGGGACGGGACGTTGAATATTAAATAAATTAGCATCTCAGTTATAATTGTTTATGCTTGAACTGTCGCAAGTTTTTTGAATCACTTGTTATATGATTTTGCTTTAAATAGGAGCCGTTCACGGTGTGTATTTTGAAATCTTCAACTTGTATTTACGGCCTCAGGTCCAGAGGGATCTGAGCCCCTCGGTCGCACCAGCGCGCCGCCATCTGACTGAACCATTCGGGGTCTCTCACACAACTAAGAGTCCAGTCAAGGCGGACTATGGTTGTTAGGACCGAGGGATCTGAGCCCATCAGTCGCACCAGCGCGCCGCCATCTGACTGAACCATTTGGGGTCTCTCACACAACAAAGAGTTCAGTCAAGGCGGACTATGAATATGAGGAGCTTGAGAAACCCTAGTCTTAGTTCTGAAGGACGTCCTCGTGAGAAGAAGACTAATCCCGAGATAGCCCAAGTACCCCAGAGGCGCACTTAGGTTATCCCATTCTATGACAGATGCTGGGCCCGTTTCAGAGCCCACCTAGCTTTCTTCAGAATACGTTTAAGTCTATCCAGGTCTGCTTTCGCCGACCAATTCACCGTAACGGTGAACTCCAGATATTTTACTCGACTCCTGAAGATGGGGAGTGGTTGATGCTGCATAATGGAGGAGAGTGCAGAGAGTGCTAGTCTTTTAAGTTTCTTTTTGGTGGCAAGAACGCCATTAAAGACAACCACCTATGATTTAGAGGAGTTTAAAATAAGATTGGATGGGGGCAACTGATCTTTTAATCTTAAAAAGAAAAGGCTGATGTCAGAGATTACATCTTTGCACCTGCGTCCAGAGAACAGGGATGTGGTATCATCAGCGCATACCACTAGATGTTGATCACGTATAAATATTTTATATAGTTCGATGGATGCAGCAAGATATTAGATTAGAGAAAGTGGTGAGCCTTGGGGTACAACCGTAATAGGGTAAAATTTACGTGCATCAGGGTCATCTTCATAGTAGAACCGCTTGGTGTACAATAATATCTCAACCCTGTTAAAAATTCTCGCAGGCAACCCGAGGGACCTGAGAGAGGAGATAACGAAGGGAATGGAGATCCGGTCAAATGCAGCTGAAAAATCAAGAAAAACAGCCACAGCAAGCTGATGACTATTATCCTGTCAAAACCGATGCACTTCACCAATTGCTGAATGGACCGAGCGCCCTTTGACAAACCCATAAAAACTCGGTGGGATCAAATTACGCCTACATAAATGAACGCGGATTCTACGCGCAAGCGCTTTCTCGTAGATGGATATGAGGGCATTTTGAATCGAGATGGGCCGCAGATCTTTAGGACAAGTGATTAATCTCTTTTTAGGTAAAAAAACTCGCCGGCTGATGTTGATGTCCGCTATGTTAGACGGGGAGGCTAATAGCATTGTGATGGCGACCTCCTTTCTCTGACTGTATGTTGAAAGCTGACAGACACGAGTGGATAGTGGCGCATGGGTTCTGAGTGTGCCCGGGAGTTGTCCCCAGGAGTTAAGTATATCTGTAACAGATAAGTCCCTACTCCTGAAGTTACACCAAGACGGGATAGGTTGGAGAGATTGAGTGGCTCCATAATTATGTAAGGAAAGTGACTCCTCTAAAACTTTGTCAAGGCATATGCTACCAATCCAAACCAAGGCTCAATCCTTCCAGCAGACAAACTTCTCCTTCTTGAATAACTTCACAAAGAAGCCTGAGAAAGGTTTAGGTGAGCAATGCTTATCATATCCCTGTTCAGCTGGAGACTATATCTAGAGCTCCAATTTTCATTCGAGAGGATCTGTCTGGCGGAAACAGAGAGATTGCGAAGGTTTACATTTTAGCTAGGACCTTGAGCTTTGTTGGAGTAGGAGTGTATATTCGACCTTTATAGGTAGTCGAAAATTTCTCGGTAGCTTGCGATGAGAGGTAGGAATTAAATTCTGTCAAACTCTCAATTCCAATTCTGGGGTGTAGTGTGCAAAAGTGTGTGTAGATGTGCTTAGGGATAAATCGAGTAATATCCTGGGTGGAGACGGTTATACCGCGTCTCCTGAATACTATAGCATCTGCATCTCTACCAGATAGAAGGCTAAGGGCGGAAGCACCTCCCGAATTCCATTGAAGGATATTCAGTAAAAAAGGCCCTTGATTACTTCTCATTGCGTAAGTGTTACCGAAGTGGGACGCCCTCCACCTAGTCGTAACTAGAGGCGGAAAGTTTGCC
This sequence comes from Pomphorhynchus laevis, assembly GCA_012934845.2. NCBI lineage: Eukaryota > Metazoa > Acanthocephala > Palaeacanthocephala > Echinorhynchida > Pomphorhynchidae > Pomphorhynchus > Pomphorhynchus laevis. The sequence continues at coordinate 134,578 of WNNJ02002059.1, forward strand.
TGCACCGCTTCCTGTCACGACAAATGGAGTAGCTTGCCCACGGGCGATATCTTCATTTCCCTCGTTAGCCATAGCCCAGATCGAATCCTTCCGAGCAATCTTCAGAGCGGCTATGCTCAGCGCTGACCCATTTCGTTTCTTAGATTTTGGTGGCTTCTTAATATTGTTGGTCTTCCCAGAAGGAGGAGAACGGAAAGATTTCGATAATTGAACCATTAATTTTTGGACCAATTTTTCAAGGTAAATCATTTATGCCTGATGCTGCATTTCAAGAAGTTTCAGAATTTCCGTATCCAGCATCCTGTTGTCTTTCTTGTTAGACGAGACAGCTTCCACGAAGCTAGTCGGTTTTGCTGTCACGCTCCTGTGTCTCGTTTGGTATGCCTTTAAGATTTTACATTTTTTTGACCATGCGGAGTGCTCACCACCGCAGTTTGCGCAAAATGACTTACCTTCACACTTCTTAGGATGTATGGCATTTGTACCACACAACCGCACTTATGGGGTAGAGAACAGCCAGTGGACCAATGCCTCCACTGATGGCAATTGTTGCAGTGAGGGTACGTTTGTGATTCGGTTTCGATGATAGAAAATCTTAAATTATACCCTATAAAAGGATTGCATGTCGAAATCGACAGTTTTAGAGCTTCATCCACCGGGGCATTGCAGAACGCAACGGAAATGGGGAAGCCTTTAATCCCTTTTATAAAGCGAACGTTAGAGATTTTGTAATCACTTTCTAGGGCTGATATATCTTCTCCTGAAATGAATGTGGGCATATTATTTATCTTTATTGTTGCCAGGATTGGTTTGGAAGCAATTATGCCTTGTTCCGAATGCTCTTTTTTAAAGTAGTCGACGTACGACATTGCCAGATCAGGAGTGCAGAATGAGATTTTAGTCTCAGATTCATAATATTTGATAGCATTGAATAGGATCCTTTTTATATCGATCGGCAAATATCGATGGTTCTCCCTCCGGAGTATATTCAAGAGAAGCTAAATCTCCAATTACCTCGTTTATTGCATTGGCAGGAAAATTCGTTTTCATTGAGTTCTTTGAACGCTCCGACGTGCTAAAGTTACTCATTGTCTATTTTTGATACGGAATTCATCATCACTCATCCTTGAACCGACTGATAGAGTAGGGACTGACTGGAGAAATGCACCTGCACCAGGTGCCGCCATACTTATCAGTCGGGACCTTGTTGTAGTGTCAGTCGAGTTTGAAAGCAGGTTGGCGTACTTCTGTCAGCATAATCAGAATTTATCATTTTTATATGAAATCTTTTTAAACGATCGCTTCTATTGTCGTTGATCAGGTGTTTTTGTAAATAACAATAAACATCTGTTGTTTGAGTTTACTGTTTGAGATAGCTGTTGTATTTTGAATAGCAACTTTTAAAACTTTTGAAGTTACAAAAAACAATACAACGTTTGAAGTTACAAAAGCAATACAACTTTTGAAGTTACAAAAACAATACAACTTTTGAATTTCAAAAACAATACAAAATGCATATAAATGATTATTTTTAGTCAGTTCGTATGAAAGCAACCTCACAAGGCGTATTCACACGTTTGTCCAGAGTTCAAGTCTTACTTTGCCTGGGTAAACGGTGAGAACAAGAAGGCTTGTGAGGAAGCTCAGTCCTACCTTAGGGCAGCCAAAAGTCACTCTATGGATCAACACGCTGGACAAGCAGCGATGTTGATCGAGAGAGTACTTACTCTTGAAAAAGAAATGGCTGCCTTAAGGCAGGAAAATGCAAAATTAAAAAGAGATGCTGTAGTCCACTAAGCCGATTTGAAGAAATTCAAATAGGAGTTGAACGTAGCAACATTACGCAAATACAAATCGTTGAAACAGGAGAAAGACAAGTCATCGATTTTGGTGACTACTTTCAATCGTGTCAACGATTTGTCACAAATAAAAGGCCCTCATAATGAGGACAATAATATGGACTATTGTTCCGTAGTATCGACTGATTCTGAGGGTCTTTCGATTAAAGCGCCAGGGACTGTTATAAAGATGCTGACGTTATCTGAATCACTTCAGGTGGAGTCGAGTCGGAGGGGCAGTTCCTGGCACAAAGCTTCGAATACAAAAAAACGAAGAATTGAGTATTCTTCGCTTGAAGACATCTGCCTGATGAGTTGGAATATAGGTTCTGTTAAGAACCTGATACAGTATTTCAGTCTCATACCGGCAGATGTGCTTCTCTTGCAGAAAGCAAGATCACCCGATCAATTGAGGATATTTAGCAGCAAGATCGACGACTGCGACACATTTGTGTCAGCAGAAGGTTTCAGGATGGAACTATTCCTAGTGTCGGTGGTAAAGAAGCGTTTTTGCGCATCTTTACTATCGCATGGCACTAGCGAAGTAGGTTCATTCCAGCTCCTCCGGTTTTTCACCTCTAAACGCCCAGTTTATGAAGCAAATTGTTACATTAAGCCTGGGGCCTGGAGGTCGAAAAAGGGGAGGAGAGAGATTCGATCAATGTTGTTGAAGATCTTCAATTTGAGTGGTCAATTTTTAATTGGAGATTTCAACGACGACGGTGGGTCTCGGGTGGGCGGAATGATTGCTCCAGCATGGGAGGTCATATGTCCCCGGGAGGGACATTTATCCGTCGTCGCAATGGTTATTGCTCCACGTTAGATTTTGCTATGCAAAACAAAAATACAAATTTTAAAATTAAATGGCAGCAGAATTTGCTGCCAGATACTTTTAATGATGGGCATAAGTTTGTATTTTGGTCGTGGAAGGAGGAACTAGTTTTCAAGATAAGATTCCAACCGACACGGGCAAGTATACAAGCTTTTAATAGATCAATAAGGGAAGTAATGATAAATTTAAATAATAAAAATATTTTTTGTACTATTTAAAAAAATACTTTTAATGAAATAATAAATTTTAGTATTTGCAATAATAATTTTATAATAAATAATAATTTTAATTTTTTCGATTGTTTGAATATTTTAGATGATACGTTTTTGACAAATTTTACAAATAAATTAAAAGAATCAAATTCTCTATTAATTTTAAATAATGCAATTTTTAGTAATGCAAATAAATTTTTAACTATTAAACGACCGCCCAACATCAAGTACACTCCTAAAGCTCTTCATTTGAAACGTATTCTCTGGGGTTTACGAACGGGTGCGAATCCTTCCTCTCAGGGAATCGCTCAAATGGCTCTGCTCAAGAATGATATTCAAGAGTTGGAGCAGAGGGTAGACGCTAAAAAGTTGCTGTCTTACAAGAATTTTTCAAAGGAATGGTGGCAAACCATTAGGCGAACCACCTTCCGTTCTTGGAGGGCAGCGGATTCTAAGTGGATATCCTCTAAGGGTTTTGGGAATGTACTTCATGAAATGAAAATGAAACACCTAGCCAATGCTGAAGGATGGACCGAGAGGAAAATGATGAAGATCCGTATGGAACTCTTGTTTTCGACCATCGACAATTCGCAAGAGGACATTTTAAGTGCGTGGCCAGTTGTGCCAAAGACTTCGTCTAACGGGTCTTCAGCATGTGCTGCTGTGACCAAATTGATCGTCAATAGGGTTCGGACGGATATTGCTGCCAAGATGCTAGGAGTACCTTTAGCATCTTGGTGTGATATTGCGGTCGGAAAAGTGGTGTTCCTTGCGAAGGGAAGATGGGTGTCGAATGCTAAAGACACAAGACCCATAACAATATCTAATAATATTGTTATGGTGTATGAGAGAGCTCTTGCTAAGATCATTTCCCGATTCTACGAAGATCGTGATATGTTGGGAGATTACATTCACGGGTTTCGTAGAAGAAGGGGAACTGTTAAGGCAGTAAGGTCCATGCAGAGTTTTCTCACCAGCGATAGACGACCTGCAGTCCTCTATTCGCTGACTGTCTCGGCGGCCTTCGACAACTTGGGGCATGATGCAATAGTTACAACGTTAACCAGTAATGGTATACCGAGTAATTTGTTGCATCGTGCCCTAGGTATATTGACAACAAGAACTTTCTACTTGGATGATGGCAGGGGTAAGTACTATCATCTCAACAAAGGACTTCCCCATGGCTCACCTCTGTCTCCTATCATTTATATGATAGTGACGATGGGAGTTATGGAGGGTCTTTTGGATAGAACACCCACGCCATCATTTATGCGGACGACATCTCGATCGCATTTAAGAGAAATACTCTGTCGGATGCAAGGTTTGAAGGGCGAATGAAGTCTGTAATGGACATTGTTGCTCATCGCTTAGCGAAGTTTGGCTTGTCTTTAAACCCAACGAAGAGCAATTTTGTTCATTATAGATTTCGGCATCCTGGAAAGCACACTCGTCTCCTCGATTCTCTTCCAGGGAATCGAAAGCGTCGGGTGCGCATTCTGGGATCCGTTTTCGAACCACGTTTGCATCCTAGGTCAGATATGGCCAGATGTTTCAAATTAGTTAGAAAAGGGCTACGTATGTTTGAAAGAGCGAGACGATTAAATGCCGGTTTGGGTAGATGTGTAATTGTGCTCAATGCGTTTGTATTGAGCGGATTGTACTTCTACTCAAACAATCGCCCTCCAGAACAACGATATCTATTTTTAAAACGATTATTAATTTTAATAAATAAATTTTTTATGAATGAAATTGAAATTAAAAATAAATTAATTAAAAAATATGTTTTATTTTACAATTTAAAAATCAAATGTTTTGAATAATTTTTTGTTTATCTCGTTTGAAATTTTTTTGATTATTTTTTCTCAATTTGGATGTATATATTAATTTTATAGTGCGCTTGCCTACAAGTGCTTTGTCAGAGAAATTAGAGAAATTAAGAAAAGTATAATTAAATGTATTATATCTTCATTTTTTGTCATTGTTCAAATAATTTTAAGATAATGTTACAAAATATTTTTTATTTTATTGGTAATATCAATTTATCCAAATTTTGTTTTTTATAATGATTTTGAATTTTTTTAGAATTGAATTTTAGCAGTTTATCATTTTGAATTTTTGTTTAAAATTCTTATCCTCGACATCCAACCAAAGAAATCTCAATCGAAACCTGCAAAAAAGAAAGAAAAAAGAAAAAAGGAAAATGAAAGGAAACTCGATTGGGGCTCTATACTTGGCTGGGGTCGAAAAAGTAAAAAAAAAACGAAAATATATATGAATTTTGTTTTTTACTTTAATAAATCATTATTTTTTAGTTCGTATGTTATTATCACTTGTTGTATGATTTTGCTTTTATTTTGTTTTATGATATTGTTTCTCCTTTTTTCATTAGGTTGTTTTAAAATGTGTGCTGTAAAAAATTTTAATGTATGCATGCTTTGTTTTTCGGAATTTTCTTTTTCTTTTAAGTAGAAATGCGGGGCACATCAATGCTTGTATTTTTGCATAAATGTTAAAAAACGAAATTTTTGAACATTTTATTTTAATCCTGATGATTACAGGATCTATCAAAATATTGTATTTTTTATATAAAAGGAAATTATGTCCTTTTTGGTTCCAGTAAAACTATCTAATCGAAAATTGAATAAGAAAATTAAATTATAATCATTAAGATTATATGTTAAAAAACCAATGCACAACATTAGTAGCATCTATAGAAGGTCAAAAAGGCTAATGATAAATTTTTATGTGATAAATTTTGAAGTTTAATAATGTGCATTGAATGCGAATTATCATGTGAACTCAGCAAAAGTTGCCTTCGAATTTAATTTTGCTTTTGTATAATTGAAATTTTACAAGATTGTTTTAATTATTAAAATCCTACTTACATAAATACAATATAATAATAAAATAATATTATATCAGTAATAAAATAATACATTATTATTTAAAAATACATTAATTATCAATTTTTTTATTATTGAAATTAATAATAATTATTTCTTTAAAATTATTATTGAAATAATAATAGCTAAACTCTTTCATTAAAAAAATCTGAAGGAGATGAGTTATGCACAATTAAGATAGTCTAAAAATAAAAGTGTTGTCGTTCTGCTTCAATGTGTTTTCAAGAAGACACTTTTTGAAAGAAAAAAAAACAGTAAGGAGTTCGTGGAAAAGTTGTGGTTACGAGTCCGAAAGAATAGGGCTACAACTTAAACTGAGCGCAGACTAATGTTTATTAATAGCAATGTTTATTTATATTGTTGATATTTGAGTAACTTAATTTAGATTATTTATTATGTGAAGCGATTGACTAAGTGTATTTTCTGAAATTGTTCCATGTGACATTTTAGTCACCTCAAGAACCACTTTCAATTTTAAGTTGATATACCTGTGCAGTCATTGTTACCATTTAAATCTTGATGACATTTTTATTCCGCACGTTGCTAAATTACTAAAACGTTAACGGATCCTTAAACAAGGGTCTAAATAAAAATATTTATTTTAACTAATTATAAATAATTAATCTAAAAATAAATAATAAATAAATAATCTACTTACAATCTACTCAATGCGTAATTTATATACTGAAAGGTCTTTTACTAATACGATCGATTGTTATCAATTATTATCAACGATTATTATTATCAATAATTGAAAAATATAATTTTAAGTATTACCTGTGCAGTCAAAATGAGTGCAGATATACCTGTGCAAAATGAGTGCAGATATACCTGTGCAGTCATTGTTACCATTTAAATAATTTTAAATAAAAAATCTATTTTAAATAATTATAAATAATTACAATCTACTCAATGCGTAATTTACATTAAGTTGATTTATTAATTTATTAAATCAATTTATTAAATCAATTTATTATTAATTTAATTTACTAATAACGTTTTTCTATGATTAGTTGTATTACAAAAACAATTTATTCTAAACAGTAATTTAGTTTCTAACGAACGGTATACTGAAATACTTTAAATTTAATTTTGTCCTTTTTAAATATACTTTAAATATAGTGGTGAGTAAAGAACTAAATCCAATTTAAATAATTATTAAATTTTTAGTTTTTGCTGGCATCACAAAGTTGTATTACGACACTAACCAAATCTTATTACTGAAACATTTGATTCATAATAAATAAAAAAAATATTATAATATATTATAATATATTTAATATTATATATAGATTAATATAAATATTATAATAAATAGCTTATTTTATGTATTAGTAAAATTGTTACGTGAAATGAAGATGAAATAAACTTATATTAAATAAAATTGACAGACAAAATTGTCTTATTGAAACAACGACTTATAAATTTCACTTTCCTAAAAGAAAAAATATATTGTTATGGACATTTAAATTTTAAAGGGGAGAGAAATGGAAGATGGAAAGGGGAAGAGACAAAAGCGAAAAGGAAAAGGAATTTTTAAGTAGAAACCTAAAATGTCGTGTTATAACTCATCAAAATACATTTTAAATTACAAGGAAAATTTACTTGAAGCTTGGCTATATTTATAATTATGTTAAAATATTTTATTTTATTTAGTTTTTATATATTTTTAACCATAAAGAAAACCTATTCTGGTTGCACGGTGGCTAAAACTTAAATTGATATTTTAATATATTTTCAACATAGGGAGTAAAAATGTGTGTTTGCTACCTTGAGGGTATCTTTTCCATTGTTTGAAAAGTGTGTATGTTACAAGAGGAAAACATTTTTGTTAATCCATGACTTTTGTGTTATTTTTAAGCCCTTCCAAGTCTTGAATCGAAAGGATTATTCTATTTGTTTAAAATTTTATTATTTAAAAGATTAAGTTAATATTATAACATATTATCTAAATTCATATTAATTATTATCAGATTATATTTAATAAATTTATTTTTAAAAGCTATTAAATAATTAATTTGTTAATTTAAATTAATACTATTTCTTTAAAATTTTCAACACATTGTACTAAATAAACAAAATTACTTTGGCAAACTTCTCAGTAAACGATTTGACAAATCTTAAATGTTAAATCTTATTACATCCATTATATTAATAACAATATCAATGTATAAGCAATTATATTTGTTAAGATTGGAATAATATAAAGATAATATTAATAATGCTAAGATAATATTACAATATCTTAACATGACAATTATAAGTAAAATTGAATTAATAAAATCCTTAAATGACAATTTTGATAAATCAAAATTGTCATAATGCTAAGATAATATCTTAATTCCCCTATAGAATTTAGTAAATAATTAATTAAAATAATTAATGTAATACTAAAGAGGAATATTAATTTAAACTGTTTGATATAAACAACAGTGGTATTAAAATATAGTTCTCATCCCAGGATCTCCTGGAGAGCTATGAGAGTTTTTTCAACGCAAACTTCAAAGATTTGGGCGTATCCGAATGCACACCCATCTAAGCATCGTTGAAAATAGCCAATCTTCCGGCTCACTTGGATGATGGGGATATTGAGATACTTAAAAAACTTATAAAATTACTAACTTCCGCCCCTGATAGGAAAAAACGGCTTCCCCTTAACAATTGGTTTTTGTTCAGCGGCGATGGGACAGGCTGAGTTATTGGAAAAGACGACATGTAATCTCTTTATGGGCTTTAACCTAAAATTAGAAATTGTCGGCAGTGAGGAGTACACTTATCCTCACTGTAGTCGGTGCCATAAGTGTGGGAACTGGACTTCCTGCTGCTCCCTAAAGACTACATGCGGGGTGTGTAGTTCCTCTTCTTGCCCGGCTGCAGAGAGCGGCAGCAAATGTACACCCCCCCCTCATCCTGCTCCAACTGGGGGGGGAGCCACCCAGCGCGGAGTAGAAGATGTGTCTTCTTTAAGAAGTACAGTAGTTTGTTTCAATCTTCTGTTGCGAGGAAACCCCGGTCTAATTCTGGTGCCGCGACATTGGCTCCCCAGAATGCCTGTAGAGGTATGTTTGACCAAGAACTACTTCATGATATGGACCTCAGATCGGCAGAGTCCAGAAAACAATCAGAGGAGTTGGTGAAATCCTTACTTTCTGCTCTACTAACGTCGCCAACAGTGCCAGCTAACTCGGTGATTCGTCCTTCGTCAGAAATTTAGCTTCGAAAAAGAGGGGGCTTCGGCCCATGTCGTCCCCCTTAAATATCGACAAAATGCTGAAGGGCAAGATTTAAAGCACCTTAAATGGAAATGACGATAATGCCCGGTGGCAAGTACCCACTCTGGGCGGCGCTAGTGATGAAGGGGGTAACCCTTCCACCTCTAACTCTGTCTAGGGTGAGGCAATCCTCTTCCAGCTAAACTAACATAATGCAAAGCAATCAAGAGCCTTTTCACTGAATATCCTTCAGTGGAATTCGGGAGGTGCTTCTGCCTTTAGCCTTTTATCTGGTAGAGATGCAGATGTTATAGTCCTTCAGGAGACGCGGTCTATCTGTATCCCCTAGGACATTACTCGATTTATTCCCAGCATATATTCACCCACTTCACTCCGTATATAACCCCTCCTCACTCCTCTTCATCTCAAGGTCTTTCAACCTTAGTTAAATGCTCCTTAAGATCTTCCCTCCTTCTTAACTTTTCTTGTCCAGCCCGATCTTGTTTAGCTATATCACTTCGTAAGAACGGTAAACGCATCGGCATAGCCAATATTTATTTACGGCCAGGAGAAATTCACAGGAACCGTGACCTCCTGGATCGTATATTAGGTAGTGGCTATGACATGTTACTTGGTGACTTCAACGACAGAACTGGTCGTTGGATTAATGCAGCAAACCGCAGAGCCAGGAACGACTATCTTATTCACAAACCACCATCCCCCACCTTTCATTGCTCAACAACTAATTCACTCCTCGACATATTAATGCTACATAAGAAGTGGTTGTTGAAACCCATCTGTACCGAGCAGTCGCGCCAAAAACAGACCACCTCTCATTATCTCATTCGTTTGAGGTTAGAGAAAGATACGTTGCTGAGGAGAAGGTTCCACTTTGATCCCGTCAGGGTGGCCTTCTTTCAGGCAGCTATCCAACTCTTCCACCGAATTGGGAATGAGAATTTGACCGAATTTAATACCTACCTCTCTTCGCAAGCTACCGCGATACTATCGACTACCTATAAAGGTCGTATATACAATCCCACTCCAACAAAACTCAAGGTCCTAGCTAAAATGCTAAACCTTCATAATCTCCCTATTTCCACCAGACAAGCACTCTCGAATGAATACTGGAGCACTAAATATAGGATTCAGCTGAGCAGAGATAAGGCAAGCATTTATCGCCTTAGCTCTTCTCAATATTCCTTCTTGAAGATATTAAAGAAGGAGAAGTTTGTCTGTTGGAACAATAGAGCATTATATTGGATCGGTAGAATATGCCTTCATAAAGTTTTGAAGGAGTCACTATCCCTACACAATTATGGAGCCACTCAATCACCCCAACCAATTCCACCTTGGTGTGACTTCAGGAGTAGGGACTTATCTGTTACAGATATCCTTAACTCCTGGGGGCCACTCCCTGGCACCTCCAAATCCACGCGCCACTCTCCACTCGTGTTTGTCAGCTTTTGACATACAGTCAGAGAAAGGAGGTCGCCATAACAATGCTATTAGCCTCCACGTCCGACATTGCTAGAATAAACATCAGCCGTCGTGTTTTTATACCAAAAAAGAAGTCGATTTCATGTCCTAAAGATCCGCGACCCATTTGTATTCAAAACTCCCTCATCTCCATTTACGAAACAGCGCTTGCGCGTAAAATCCGCGATCATCTAAGTAGGCGAAATTTAATCCCACCAGGTTTTCATGGGTACGTAAAAGATCGCTCGGTCCGTTCAGCAATAGGTGAAGTGCAACAGTTTTGTCAAGATAACAGTCATCAGCTTGCTGTGGCTGTTTTTCTTGACTTCTCTGCTGCATTTGATCGCTTTTCCATTCTTTTTGTTATCACTTCTCTCAGGTCCCTCGCGTTGCCTGCGAGAATTGTTTACAGGGTGGAAATATTGCTGTACACCAAGCGATTCTTCTATGAAGACGACCCAGATGCACGTCAGTTCTACCATATTACAGTTGTGCCTCAAGGCTCCCCACTTTCTCCAATCTTGTATCTTGCTGCATTCATTGAACTCTACAAAAAATTCAAACACGATCAACATCTTGTGGTATACGCTGATGATACTACATCCCTGTTCTCTAGACGAAGGTGCAAAGATGTAGTCTCTGACATCAGCCGTTTCTTTACAAGATTAAAAGATCAGCTGCCATTTTCCAACCTTGTTTTTAACTCCTCCAGATCGCAGGTGGTTGTCTTTCATGGCGCTCCAGCGACAATGAAAAACCTTAGGAGATTAGCACTCTCAGCTCTATCTTCTATCCTGACTAATCAACCTCTCCCTACCTTCACAAGTCGAGTAAAATACCTGGGGTTTACCATTATGGTGAACTGTTCAGCGAAAGCTGACCTGGATGAACTAAAACCTATCCTGAAGAGAGCTAGATGGGTCCTGAAACGGGCTCAACATCTGCCATTGAAAGAGAAAACCCAAGTGCGCCTCTGGGGTACTTGGGCTATCTCGGGATTAGTCTTCTTTTCAAGAGGACGTTGCCCAGAACAAAGACTAAGGTTTCTTAAGCTCCTCATCTCGAGATTACCGAGCATCGTCCGCCTCGATTGAATTCTTTGGGGTGGGAGTGAAAGACCCCGGTGGTTTAGTCGGAGAGCGGCGTGTTGGATTGGCTGGAGGTCTCAGATCCCTGTTGGACCTGAGGCCATAACAGATCTGAAGACGAAAGAAATATTTACTTGGGAAGAACATTAACATTACTTTTTTAGCATGTTTCCTTTTTTAATTAGCTATCTGTTGTCATTTATTAAGAAAATCTTTATTATTATGGTATTTACTACTAAACAGAGATTGACCGAGCCATATTTTTTAGTAGGTTAAGAATGCTTATCAATGTAGTTGAATAATAAATCAAAATTGGTCATCTTTAAAAAAGTTTGAGAAATAATTAGCATACAAAGCTTTATAATAATTAGAGATTGTTAAATTGAGGATTTATTATCAAAAAATTTGTAAAATTTTATTATCAAAAGATATGTTGGAGGGATAGAGCCTTGGGTTCGATTGGAAAAATTGGTCTTGATAATGTTTTGGAGGAGTCATTATCCCTACACAATTATGGCGCCACTCAATCGCATCATCCAATCTTGCCTCGGGGAGACTTTAGGAGTAGAGATCTATCTGTCACAGGTATTCTTAACTTCTTAGGGCATCTTCCGAGCACATCCAGATCTGTCGCTCCACTGTCTTCTTGTGTCTGTCAGCTTTTGACAGCCGAACAAGGAAGAGAAGTGGTCGTCACAATGATTTAAACCTCCTCTTCCGACGTGGTTGGCATTAACATTAGTAGACGTGTTTTTATTCCAAAGAAAAATCCGGTCTCTTGTCCTAAAGACCTGCTGCCCATTTCGATTCAGAATTCCCTGGTGTCAATTTACGAGAAAGCGCTTGCGCTTAAAATCCGCGATCAGGTAAGTAGGCGAAATTTAGTCCCACCAGGTTTCCATGGGTTCGTCTAAGGTCGTTCGGTCCATTCAGCAGTAGGTGAAGTGGATCAGTTTTGTCAGGAGAATAGTCATCAACTTGCTGTGGCTGTTTTCCTTGATGTTTCTGCTGCATTTAACATGCATATCCATTCCCTTTGTTATCTATTCTCTCAGGTCCCTGTGGTTGCATGTTATAATTGTTAGCAGGGTAGAGATACTGCTATAAGTAAAATATGTATGGTTCACCGTTACGGTGAACTAGTTGGCGAAAGCTGACCTGGATATACCTAAACGTATCCTGTAGAGAGCTAGGTGCTCCATGAAACGGGCCCAGCATCTGTCAGTTAAAGGCAAAACTCATGTGCGCCTCTGGGGTACTTGGGCTATCTTGGGATTAGTCTTCTTTTCTAGAGGGAGTTTCCCAGAGCAAAGGCTAAGGTTTCTTAAGGTGCTCGTCTCTGGTTTACGCAGCATAGTCCGCCTCGATTGGACTCTTCGGGGGGGGGGTGAAAGACCCCGGGTAGTTTAGTCGTAAGGCGGCGTATTGGATTGGTTCAAGGACTCAGATCCTACTGGGCATGAGGCCATGAATACTCTACTGACTGATCATATAGTTTTTCATATAGTTTTTCATATTGATCATATAGTTTTTTAACCCTTTTATATTATTTATAAGAAAATCTTTATTATTAAAATTAGTTAAAAAATGTTCTTTGTTTTTTGATCTTCTTTGGTTCATAAAGGCTAATATCTCATAAGAATTATAAAAATGTGTGAATAATAATCTAAATATATTTATACTAGAATACTTAAGATCATATACCATTACTGGATCCTCCATTTACCAGTTTAATGAATTTATAATTTTTTAATTGAATTTATTGCATATTTCAAATTGAGGTGGAGTGCAGGAAAAATCTATAGAAAGTAACCTATAGTTGCAATCTAGTGTTGACCCAGGCCTACTTACAGAATTTCTTAATATAGTTAATGTATTTATCGTACATTGCAGGCCTGGGTCAAGAATAAATTCTAAATATATAATTATTTTCTTATACGAGTCTTGGATTTTAAAAATAAAATATAAAATTATATAATTATTTTTATAATTTTTTTTAAATTTGACCTTTAGTTCAACAAGTATAAGCAATGCTTTTAAAGCTAGAAAATCGTTTGGCTTTTGAAAACTTTCCCAAACTCTTCAAAGCAACTGAAAAATTAACTATATCATGTTATTTCGATTAAGATAACATGACAAATAGCAGAAATCTAAAAATAAGATAAATGTAAGATTGGTAAGTAATTATAATAACAATTAACATGTATAAAGACTAAATTAACCATGATTCATTGATTATATCGGTATTTTTTGCTCATCTTTAATTGTGAAATATTTGACAAAAATAGATGATTATTCTTTGTTTTATGGCCAAACTCTGTAATGAATACTATACTTTTGGCGCCTTTTCAATCAGTCATTTGTGGGATTACGACATTTACTATATTGCGATTATCGTGAAAAAACTAGGATTTTGTATCCCACTATAGGAATGGTAGATGAACGAATGCTGTCCGGTACGTATTATTCATTCAAGAGACCGATAAATAAAAGTTTATATAATTACAGCTGTAAGAGTCCTTTAGTGCAAAATCGCTTGGATATATATAAATGTGCGATACAAAATCATATTAAACTATGTTTATCGTATGCCCTCATATTGTATTGCTCATATAAATCCATAAAGCCAAAAAAGCAAAGGAAAGGTGACAATCCTTTAAACTTCATATTGAATTGGAGATGTGTTTTGGTGTCCTTTGGATGGATACTATTTTGTGGAGCCTGTGATCGTTTCTGTGAACGAACTGTTCAATGCTTTCACTCATCCTGCCGGTCAATAGTAGGCAATGGTCTGTGTTATGGAATTATGCTTGTAGTTTGTTGCTACGTTTCAAATTACATTGATGAACGCTTTCTTGACTATATTCCTCATTTAGTGATAAGTTTCAGCTGTCTTTCTGTCCTTCTTTCTTTTTTAAGATATTATATACTTCAAATGTCCGCGTGGAGAAGTAAAGGTGGACATTATTTGTTTGTAAGCTCATCCACTTCAGAAGAATACTTCTATTCTAAGCTCGGCCTACTTACAGAATTTCTTATTATAGTAAACGTATTTATGGTGCATTGCAGGCCTGGGTCAAGAATAAATTCTAAATATATAATTATCTGTCTTATTCGAGCTTTGGATTGCTCGATTGAACTCCTCTCATATTCACCGAATATCATTCAACACAGAGCATCAGAAAATGGGAAGCAACAAGAATTTAATACTGGAATAAGTTTTCTAGAACATCTTTTGTCATCGATTGTATGCCAACCGTTTTCCATATTAATCCAAATTTATTGTTTTTCAAAGTCTACTAATTTCAATAAAGGAAAAAGTCAATCCATGACATCGAACTCTGATTTGCTACTTTGTGTAATGGCCGTCATTAGCAGTATCCTAAGACGACGTTTAAACAAATGCACATCGATAAGAACTAATGTTAAAACTCAACATCCGCTTGTATTCGCTTTACCATACGAAATAACTATATCGTGGTTAATTCACAATAATAAGCTATCAAATTACTTACCAATTATAAACCTTATTTGTTCAACATTTTAGATCAAAAACGATCTGTTATCTTTTTCATTTTTGCTATGTTCTTCAAATCCTCAAAATTGAAACAACATCTAAATGATATTTATTGTAATATAAATTTTCATGCTAATAGAAATAATGATAAAAAAATATTAAATACTTATTATTGCGAACATATATTTACTAGTGAATTTGCCGATGTACATCAATTTTTCAAGCAATGATCTCTTTAATTTTCCAAGTATTTTTGCTATTAATTTTTCATTATTAAACAATATGCTCTTAACTAGATTTGTAAGTACATTACCATTTGGAGATCAACAATTGAAGTGATGTACTTGCAAATTCTTCATTAAATAAAAATTGGGTGAAAAGATAAAATATTAAACTTATCTTAATATTATGATATTAAGTTCTAAATTATTTTAAAATCAAAATTAATTCTATGATTCTACACAAGCATACGCCATAGTTTAGTTTTAACTTTAATTTTTTAATAAAAATGAAAGTTAAGACCTATATTCAAAGCTACGAATAATCAAATAGTACAAAATAAAAAATTGTCAATTTGAATTCAACAATATTTCATATTGAGGTGGATGATAGGTAAAATTTATAGGAAACAAGCCACTAAGTGTTGCTGTTTCGACATATTTTGTCTCATCAGTAACGGATACCGCCCACTGTTGGTTGCAGAGGAAGCTCGCCAGACAGCCAACACAATATCCTTTAAGTGTAAATTCATACACCTGAAATATTCACAGGACGCTGACCGATTTCCGCCAACGTCCTGTGGGCGGAAATTCATTTAACTGGTTTATGGATGATCCATAAGTGTTGATCCAGTATTGGCATTTTGTTATGTTTGCGTTCGACAAGAGTTCTAAAATCCCAGTAATAAATAACGTTATGTTACGTCCTGTGGATATTTCAGGTGTAGTTTACTGTTGTAAACTTAAAATAGTATTATAAAATCTGCTTAATTCAAAAATAAGTCAGCTATAATTAGGCTACTATTACCCACATTTGAACACCTTTTATTTGTCTAAATAAAGATGTCCCTACCTTTAAATAATTTTGATTTATTAAAATATTAAAGGATTCTAATAATTCAATTTTATCCATATATTTATATTTACCTGATATAAATCAGACATTTTATCCAGATATTTATATTTACCTGATATATATCTATATTATATATAATGAATAGTTGCTAGGTCACACGAGGTGACTTTCGCATTGAAAACCAGCTACAGAATCCTTCCTTCATGATATCCAATTCCATACACCCTGACTACTTACGGCCACATTGCCACAGCCGTTTTCGTTTCGCCCGCTTTTTGCCACATGTTGGTAGCCCCGGGCGAAACCTATATATATATATATTCTTTTGTAGAATTAATACTGGAATAGCGTTTTATGCCCGTATTAATTTCGATTACTCTACAATATTTTTTTGAAGTGTGCTTTAATTACTCTAAGTATTTTATATAAACAGAAAGTGGTTTTGATGTAGCATTTAAAGCACTACATATGAACGTAGGATTTATTTAATTTTTATGTAATTTTTAATTCTATATTAATCGTTTTATTTTCGGATTCTATCGTTATACTTTTTTATTTTGGGCAATATTTCCAATTAACGTTGATTAATAAAAAATGTAAGAGATCGTCATATTAAAAGTTGTCATTTTATTCAACATCAGTGGACTAAATCAATCATTCTATTGACAAATTGATTGATCTTAGATCAATCAAATTGATTGATCTTAGATCAATCAATATTATAGATTAACAATCGTTGATCTATAGTATTGATCTATGGTATACAACAATCGTTATATAACATTTATGCTAAATAAAATTTACGTTTTATCAAAATTTAGCTCAACAGTATGTTATTATATGGCGATCTGACCATAAACGACATAAATAATGTCACAGAAAATTATTACAGAAATAATAGTTTCAATAACAATTTTCATCTTTTTATTCATAAACAATTTTCACTTACAAAAATGCATTTTATATTTTTGAATATTCATAAAAATGTATTTTCATGATGAGAATACAGCGAGTTTAACGATGATGCCCAATTATAAGGGTGTATTAGAGAATGGGTGTATCTATGAGCGAGTACTTGCTCAATACAGGGTCTATTTTGAGGATTCAATTGAAGACAACGATATATTAGATCATAGAGATCTTCATCTTTAGTCATCGGTATGCTGAGTTTATTCATAGCATTTATAATAAAGTTTTGCTTATCTATCGAGAAAGCGTATTGTAGCCGATCTAAATAGCTTTTACCGAAGGTCATTTCAAATAAAATGCACCCTAGTGCCCATACATCACATTTTTGGGAAAATATACCAAATGGCTTTGATATTAGAACCTCAGGGCTGACATAATCTATTGTTCCTCTAAAATAGCTTACCACTTGATGTCCGCAATTGTGATTATGAACGTCAATTGGCAACGCATAACCAAAATCGATAATCTTTATTCCATCATTAGTCATAATAAAATTTTGTGGCTTAATATCTGCGTGAATAATGCCCTCCCTGTGCACTGATGCAGTTGCCTGTACCATATCTGACCAGATGACTCCTCGATTTGGTTCTTTTACGTATTTGCTTATTCTCGAAACTCCAGGTACCGACTTTCCTAATTCCATTACGATTGATCCCTTTTGATCAAAGAGTTCGGAATTATATAGATTAACCACTCGATAATTGTTCAAAAGTTTTTCCAGAGACCATAATTCCGTAAGAAATTGCTGACGGTATATTTTCTGACTGTCCACATTTGAATCAGCTTTAAACGCTTGAGTTTTTACTGCTACCAGACGGTTTGTTGAGCATTCTAAGGCTTTATAGACTTTTGACTTCTTACCACTTCCTAATTTACCAATTATTTTATAGCTTTCATTGTTAACACTTATTTTGCAATTGTGATAATGCATCATTGTAAATGAACATTAAAATAAAATTGCTGTTAGTGCAATTAGTTTACATAACGCTTACTCTCTCTATATGATTGTTAGCTAAATTCAAATTTCACGAGAATGATGTAGCTGTACACTCACGAAAAGATATTAATTTCCATATCAAGGACGTAAAATTCAATCGCTGAACAATTTGTACACATGGAATTAAGTTTGTATTTTTCCTCGTTTCATTATTCCAAAAGATGTGCTATTTAGTTTTATGTTTTTAGAATCTATTTTCGAAAATTAAGTTGTTTTCAGAAGCTATTTTTTGTTTTCCAAATGTAACTTGTATTTCAAGTTGTAACTTTTGCTTTGCTAAAATACAGGCTTTCAGTATTTGATATTAACTTTTGGTTAAAATATTAATATCAATAATAAATATAGTTGATATTAATAATCATATGATGATTAATAATTATTATTAATTTTTGATTTAGCATATTTCTATAATTATTAATTTTTGATTTAGCATATTTCTATAATTATTAATTTTTGATTTAGCATATTTCTATAATTATTAATTTTTGATTTAGCATATTTCTATAATTATTAATTTTTGATTTAGCATATTTCTATAATTATTAATTTTTGATTTAGCATATTTCATCTTATAAACGCACCTCTTGTATTTCAATATTAAAGTTTCGAGACTTAAAAATTGCTGAACAACGTAGTGTTTTAGAAAATTGAGCTAATTACAGGATTGGAACGAAAAATTCTGTTTAGCATAAGTAATTACATAAAATTTACAAAATAAAAACCATTTTCATTGTTGAAATGCTTGGAGTACGTCATTATTTAAATATGGCTAACAATCTTACAAGATATTGCAAAGGAATCGAGACAATATAAATATACACTCAAAAAACAACCATAGAAATATGTCGCCGCCTTGTCAACAGAATCAAGATACTTCACATATTGCTGAATAATCCAAGCGTACTATAAAACTTTTCTTGAAAGCAGGTAACCGTGTATTTTACAAACCATCGCTTGTCCGTAAATAAAATTGGGAAAGTTTTGAATTAAAATTAGTCTCATGTTGCAGGATATTTCTTAGCTAAAAATATTATGAATAAATGCTATATCTGACAGGAATACTAGAAGTAACTCGATGATATTCTTTCTTTTAGAGCAAGAAGATCGTCTACGCAATTACTGATCTCTAATCACGGAATCGTTCTTATGGGGTTTAGTGAGATAGTGAGTTGTTATATATTTATGTTGGGAGATACGCTAATCGAAACGATTTTAATACCTACAAATAAAACCTAAGTCGATTCGCTATATTCCAAACCAACAAGCTTATTCCTTAGCTGAAAGAATTAAACCGAGCGATAATATCCTACACTTGATTTAGCTAAAATTTACAAATGAGATCTCTAATTTTTTCGAAGGATTTATCAAAAGGGATGAGAACATTTCGGAAGATAGTAAATGTTATCTACAAGCTAAAGTTTTGTTATAATCCAATTTTAAATGAAAATTTTAAAGATAGTAAATAGAATGGCAATGGACTGTTTTTTAAAATAAGATAAGAATTGCTAATCCATTGTTACTTACAAAATAGAATTTTGTTGATTACCTTTGGAAACAGCCCGCTTTTAGATTACAACACATTAATAATGGATACTTTTCACTAATAGATGAAGAAGAATATCCCTAAACGGTCATCTAGCAACTTCTTTGCATATACATTCGATCAAACTGATAATTTTTATTTTTTAATTCTTACATTTTAGATCGAAAGAGTATATTCTTGCTATAGAATAAATGTTTATAACTAAATTTTAATATTTTGTAGATAACTACGGAATAGATAAAATCGCGTAGATAAAATAATTTCTCCTGGTATAATACAGGTGTAATTCAAACAAACTCTTGTCAAATAATAAATATGTATTAAGTAGATGAACAATAAATCCAATGATTATGAATTTGACTATACTAGTTGACTATATAGATTAATGCACAAACCCAACTTCCAGTTTATTATTCTATATTTATTTATCTTCAATATTGGTGGTCTAATATTAGTTGTACAATTTGATGTCAAAACTAAGAAAGACATAGTATGACAAGATAAATACAAAATTAACGTATAATACAAGAAGCTGCTAACTAATGTCAATATACGTTGCGATTATTGCGTGTATGTTTGCTATACGATGCAAATCAAATGAAATTTATATAGACATCAAATAATGTATCAACTTGTGCAAATTGATTATTACGACTTTTGACAATTAAATCTGGCTATCGAACGGCCAGGTGCAAAGAGCGCAATCTTCGTTTAAATGGGAGGATATTCACTTAAACACTTCTGATGAATTATTTCTGATGCAGTGATAAAATCATTTGGGAAAGAAGATCGGTGACTAAACGCTAGTACTAGCGTTTAGTCACTTGTTTTTATCATTAACTCTATAAGGTAATAATCTGAAATAACAAAGTACCTTTCAAATAACGATGGCATATTTTGTAATAATATTACATATTATAATAATATTACAATATTATAATATATTATATAATAATATTTCAACATAATTTTGAAATTAAATGCGTGAATTGAAAGAATCTTTTTATAAAACTTATAATTTAATATATTATTAAATTATTAATAATTATTAATTAATTATTATTAATAATAATACAATTTTGATTAAAATTGAAAAAATGAAATGTCACGTGCAGTTAAAAAATAAAACATTGAGAATCACGAAAAGAGAATACTAATATATTTATAGTATAATATATTTATTAGATAAATATATTATACAAAACTTACAAAACTTATTAAGCAAATAAAATTAAATGTAAAATTACACTGTAATTATTAAACATTATGAGGTAATTTATAAATGCAATAATTAGTAGTAAGGAGAAAAAATCCCTATGCCTAGGAGAGAAGTTTGTAAAAATATAAATACATATAATAAGTATAAATCAAAATATTTTATTTATAGAAAATATAATATTCATTTATTTATAAATGAATCAGATATTTTATATGTGAAATATTTTATATTTCATATATATATATATATTGTTTACTAAAATGTATAAAATACTGTCTACGAAACAATAATAATCTGTAACTGTTCAAGATAAAATAAATAAATAAAATTATACATATTATAAATATTATAATATATAATAAAATATTTTATATTATAATGATATATAATAAAATATTTTAACATTGTATATATTATGGGAAGTAATTTTACAGAATTTGTTTTAAATTTGCATATATAAATCCGTATTTATAAATGAATCAGATATTTTATATGTGACATATATTATATCACTTGTATAGATAAAGTTTTCCCAAGAATGTTACCCTCTTTATAATACAATAATCGTCGTCATAATTTTATACAGATACACGTAATGTTATATTTTGCTATATAACAATAAACTATTTTTCAATAAAGTTTAAAGTATTTTGTTGTTCCTCCAATATGCAGTATAAAGAATACATACAATTATTGATCACTACAAATCTGTAATTCATATAAGATTACAGATATTAAAATGTTAAATGATAAAGTAGGATACTTATTAATAATTATTAATTGATGTGGTATATATTAATAAAGATAATCATTATATTTTTGATTGCAAATTAATTTAACAATTATTTTTGATTTTATTGTTGATTTCTTGTCGATTGATGGTTTGCACAAATGCGAGTTTTATTTTTTATTATTTGATAAAAAATAAAGTAAATAAAGTAACAAAATAAGTAAATTAAAATTAAATATTTTTTCTGTAAAGTTCGTAAAAATATAAATGCATATAGTAAGTATAAATCAATATATTTTATTTATGGAATTGCTTATTAATTTGCAAAATAATTTTAAAATTAAATACGTGAATTAAAAAATAATAAAGTTTTTGTATTTTTAAATTTCTAAGCAATTTGCATTTTAAAACTTGTGATTTAATTTATTATATAATATATCATTGATTTGTAGATTCTTTTGCATAATTAAATTCCGAAATATTAATAAAATAATATTAATATAAATATACTTGAGAAATATTTTTTCAAATTGATATATAAATTAATAAAATGTTTATAGATTTCAAAATTTACCAGATGATATATTTATAAGTAAAGAACAAAGAATATTTGATGCTGTGCTGCAGAATGGTATAAATGTTTGGAAGATTAATAGAATTTTACAAAGATCACTATTATTTTACACCGCTAAATATAAAGAAATGATATCTGAGAGATCATTTTCTACTATGACATCTGTAAATAGTCTCGTTAGAAGATTCTGATTTAATAAAATGACGATTGAATATTTTGTAATAGATAGCTGTCCATTGGGAAAACATACCATGATGATTTTTACTGCCAAATGAAAAACATTAATAATGATTTGGGCATTTGTTTAGTAATTTGATGAATGATTAGATGTGATGAAAATACAGTATTTTAAGCAATAATCTTTAATGTCAAACAATAAATATCACGATGACAGCAAGCCAAAGTAAAATAAGTAATAACACACCAGTTAAAATGATATTACGGCAGTTATTAGGATTATTTGGATCTGTTCTATTCGAAGCAAGTTTTATCTCGCTCTGAATGAAAGTCTCTCGGTGCAATTATCAGCAGAGTGACTTTTTGATTGTTATTAATACCAACGTATCAAAACTATAGAGAAAGTTTTCAAACTGTAAAGTTTGAAACTAAAATTATCTGATTTATCGTTATATTAAGATAGAATATAATATTATATAATATTTAAAGAGGAAAAAAGATATGCGATATGTCACATTAAATATGACTGTTTAAATAATCTTTTTAAATTTATTCATGTAATTTGACTGTAACCACTTTTTCACACTTATTATTTAATACTTTGTCTAATCAAAACATGAAAATTAAATTCATTATCAGATTTAATTAATTAATTTGATTTAAGTAATTTCAAATTTGAAAAATTGCTTATGATAATAAATTAGAAAGAATAGCAGAAAGCTTATTTATAGAAAAATGAGAAGCTTTAAAAAGGAAAATATGTGATTATAATTAACGATCGCAGTAGTCACGCTATTCTTCATTGAGTAGATTTCGCTTGTGCATGCTTTTTGAATTTCACAATTAACAATTTACAAAAAATTCGATGAAAACAACTTAACAAATAGGCCAATTAGAAAACAATAGGATAACTTGGGATTGACGCTACTCCACACATGTTATTTCTATTTCTGGCGTATCGTATATAACCATGCTCACCCCAATCCTTGCCCCAACTAAATTAGATTTGAAATTCAAAAGATTGTAATTTGAATAAAAATTAACATGAAATAAAGTAATTTAATAAAATGGAAGATTAACCCGATTAACGATATATCAAATATTTATTTACTAAATGTCTTTTTATATCTGCATCAGTAATAACATAACGACATGTTGTATGCTTTTTAATTTCATAATAAGCAATTTACAAATTGTTATTTAACTTTTAATCAACTGTTAATTGGTAGATTGCGCTGCTTATCTACCATCTCGCCTTGAACCAATGGGTCTGTCTAGAAGCGACGACAAGTCACCAGACGGCGGAACCCCTTTTCGTTTGAAAAAACGGATTGTGCATCGCCTGGGACTTTATATCTGCATCAGTAATAACATGACGACATTACAAGACTGTCGTTCACTAATTCGAATCAATGGGATTTCGGCTCCGCTGCTTATCTTAGCTGTCAAAATAATTCAATGAATTGTAAATTACAAAGTGTATTTATTTCGAATGTCTTGCGAGGCAATGCACATGACTATTATAAATCCTACATATTATTAAGAATTGGTTAATTCATCTCAATATAATTGGGGTAGAAGATATTTAATCTCGATTAAATATTAATGTATGATTTCATTTCGTTGTGATCATTTCATTGTTATAAATAAAGTAAGATTGATGTTTTGTACATATTTTTTAACAGTATATTTACGAATACTTACAGCGAATAAAATACAGTGAATTATTTATAAATTTAAACAAGCAGCGTTTATACAAATATATTTGATTATTATACAATTTACAATGCGTTCCGTTTGGCCGATTAGCTCAGTTGGTTAGAGCGCCGTGCTAATAACGCGGATGTCGTGGGTTCGAGCCCCACATTGGCCATTCCAATTAATTTAATATTAGATTAAAAATGTAATTAACACTAAAGAAATATGTAATAACGATATTTTTACTTTTAATTAAGAAAATTAAATCAGGCATTTCAAATTAAAGAAGATTTGTATCGATTTTTGCTTATTATAAATCTAGAAATTTAGAGAGGTTGCGGTATTGCTTTCAATAATAATTTTATTAGTTCGAAAAATGATAAATGCCGTTTTTTATGCAAATGCCTTTTAGTAAACTTATTATTAAATTTATTTAGCTATTTATAGTTAATATAAATACATTTTTATAGTTATCTTTATAATATTTTTTTAAATTTATAAAGTATAAATTATATTTAGAAATATAAATTATGTTTATCTTTTTATTAATTATTCATTTATAAATTAATTTTGTTAAAAATTAATAGAAAACTAGCTAAGGTGCTGAGATTACAATCAATCTCTGAAATTTTGTGCGAAAATAATACTATAGCGTGTCTGTAGTCAAAACAGTTAAGATATTGCCAATATGAAACTGATCTCTTGCGCGTATACTAAGATAAGTAGCACATACTTGTTGTACGTCATAGGGAACGTACCCTCTGTAATTTAATGGAAACTCAGTTATTTCAAAGACATGATTTGAAACACTTACTTTCGAAACTAATATAGTCTGTGAGATAATCCTGATATATGATTATTGAATGTAGCATCTATTTTTGAAATTTTACAATTTTTGTTGCCTATTCGGATATTGACTTATTTAGGAGTATTAATTTTCAAACCGTTGATGATATCCCCATGTATAAAAGGAATCTGATTATCTTTCGAAAATGCTACATCATCCTTCCAATATAAGGCAAAAAGGTTCACATCATATACAAGCCTTGAAGGCGAATTATTAATTCTAGACGGACTCTAAATAAACGGACTTAAATTCTAGATATACTCGTTGCATACTTGTCTTGATAGCCATTTTCTGAGCAATGCATAATTAAGTTATAAGTTATGATATTTCACATCATGTGTAATATGAAAATTAGACAATATAAGTTATCCAAGTTATAAGGCAAAAGGTTCACATCATATATGATATGATGTGGACATGTATAAATAAGATGTGAACATATAAAAATATGTAATATTTATTCATAGTTCATTTTGCTGAAAATTACTTATAGCTATGGAAAACTAGCAAAGGTTCTGAGAAAAGGCAAAAAAACAACTTATATTTGAAAAAATATAAACAGCAGATAACTTAAACTTATTTTACTTGAGCTTCACATAACGACTTTTCTAGTCGATTATCTGATTTAATCATTATTTAATCGTTCGTAGATTCTTTTTATATAATCCAAACTGTCCTCATCTCGCGATTCTTCATAGACTCCCTTCGTAGTTAAGGGAGTCCTTACGAGTTACTAAGAGTCTTTCTAAGAAGACTCGTAGTTTAGTAACTTGAATGAACGGTAACTTGAATAAAGAAATTAATCAAATTAATTGTAGGTTAAATATCGACTAATGGGCACTTTTGATGGAATTTTAAATTTATCTACTTTGTCATCGACATACAAAGTGCATTTAATCTTTATTGTAATTTGTACCTATTTTTAATAATCCAGTAATCTTCTCCTCGAGATGTTCCATAACCAACTATAACTCCACTGTGATCAAGGATGTTTTTTGTACAATTAGTTTCCTTATAAATACCTTAATCTTAATGCTAACAAATAAAGTGTTCAAAACATATATAAAATACCTCCACGGTAGTATCTGAAACTACGCTGCCGTCCGTCAAATGCAACAGCAACAGGACCAACAAATGCCAAAGTTTCTTTCAACTGCCGTTCGTTTCCCGATTCGATGTCAATCCATTTAGTAACAACTGCATCCACTATTGACGAATCAAACCGACAACTCCCTTCCTAAAAACACATATAATGTCAACATCTTTTGGTATTTAAAAGTTATAATGTAATGTTTATAATCTTGAATGAATTAAATTCTACAATTAAGGTAAAATTTTATTTTTATTTAACAAAATAAAAATTATTTAATTATAATTTAATCTTAATTAAATTAGAATATATTATATTTTATTTGAGATAATTTTTGGATATTAGCTTAATACTTCCAATTAAAAATCATTATTATGAGAAATAGCTGATTAAAATATATTCCCATTTGGATTAATTTTAATTTTATTACCTATGAATGAAGCTAAATATTTTTGGATTAATCCTAATTTTTTAAATTAGACATTTCGTATAATTATTATCAATCGTGTTTTATTATATTCAATCGTGTTTTATTTTTAGATACTTGTCATGCAATTAGATTAAATATCGTAGCATTTAATAGGTATTTATTTAATTAGGTATTTCCAATACCTAATTTAATTGAGTAGATTTTATTTGCATAATATACGTCAAGTAAATTTTAGGCACAAAATAAATTTAACAAAAATTAAATAAAGTTACTAAATTAATAAAATACTTACATTTTCTTTAAATTTCAAAAATTATCAACTATCAAATAATACAATAATCTGTTTAATAAACAGATTAATAAATAAACTTAAAATGGTTTTCTTAATACACGTTTATGAACTATAAATTAACGAAATCTGTCAAAACAAATAAATTTATTCAAATAATTTTATCTCTTTCTCGTTGATTTAGTAATTTCGTTATTTCGGAAACTGTACAGATTGTAACATGTTGATAAAATGCTATAGAAATATAAGGCTGCAAAATATTTGAATATCGCAAAACATAGATTTAAACTCTAACGCACGCAAAGGATTAAGCTTTTAATGATTAAAAAACTGCAATTAAAATTCGCTTTTTTGTTTCTTAGAAAAATCATTTATTTTAGATAGTTGATACTGATCCATTATTGATAAATAATTATTGGAGCTGGATCAAAGAAAAGAGGAAAATGTGTTATTGAAATTTCTCTAACTTCTGTTAGCATCTTCAGAAAATTACCTTAGGTAATTATCTAAAGATGGTAATTTTCTGAAGATGCTAACAGAAGTTAGAGAAATATCATTAAAAAATAATTTCCACTTTTCTTTTATCCACCTCCAATAATTATTTAATATCATTTATTTTTATTTCGATAAATGATAAATCTTTATTTTAACGACAATTCATGAAATTTATTTTAAATTATAAAGTTTACAATCATCCGATTTTTCGATTCGAATGATTAAAATAATTTAAATATATCTAATTAAATTATAAATGATTAAATTTTTATTATAAAAATGCAAAGTTTACATTAATGACATGAATATTTTCGGATTATTGAAGTTATTTATATTACTAATTTTTTTCTATTTTTCTTTTATTAAATTTATTTATTTTTTCAATTTTGTATAAAAAATATATTTTATATAATATTATCTAATATATTTAATCTAATATGATTTAATGTTATCAATTTATTAATATAATTGTTATCAATTATATAGTTAATATTATAGTTGATTATATTATTAGTTATAATTGTTATAATTGTTATCAATTTATTATACTTATAATGTATAAACAGTTACTTTAATGATATCGAGTTACGGCTATTTAAATTTGTCTTTCAGACAAAATCATTTACAAAGCCTATGAAGGAATATCGAATACTTATAAATTGAAATAACGACAGAACGGTTACCTAAGAAGTTGTTTCTACTGTACAAGTACAAGCAAAGCTAAATATTATTTTACATATTAATTTCAAATATTTACATATTTAAAAATAAACAAATAATTAAATGAATTTGATAAAATTAAAGCTACAATCTAAAACCTCCAAATAACGAAGGATTTCGCCTTAGAAACGAAAAGACCTTAAAATTCAAGTTGTTCCATCATTATGTATAACAATATAGGATCTGGCAACTTGACTAGTTTAATTACCTTTGCTTCATACGGATAAATTTGATTAGAATTAATTCCTCGATTGTCACGTATATAATGAAAAGAAGGATCAATAAACCCTCCATCACATCCATGATTACCGTAATTTTTACTGCAATCGATTAGTTGTTGCTCACTCAGTTCAACAAGTTTCCCTACTCTGCGAATATTTTGAATTTCCAGTACAGCGATCTAAATTTTAAGGTAAATTAAAAGCTAGAAGGCATCAGATTCATTCTAAAGATAAATATATAACGAATTTTGGTTATAATATGGAGTTGAATATCAATTCAAAATGATGGCACCAATAAATCATCGACATCAGAATGATATGGTTCATCTGATAACTAGAAACTATGCGTTAAATTGCCATAAGTATCATTATCGGCGATTGATGACGAATTTCAAGATCTCAGAGGCAGTAGTTAATTAAAGAATAACTGATAGTTAACGAATAGTTAACAAAAACATTTACATCAAATTATAATTTAAATATTTGCGGGTTTGCAACTGAAATTTGTGTAAATTAACAATAATTCTATAATGTATCGTATTTTGTGAGATATACGATTTTTAACTAAATGTCTTTAATATATGACCTCATGCGTTACGTGACGTTATTTAATATCTCATTATGTGGTGATAATATAACGATAATTTCATTACATGAGATAATGAATATTTAATAAATAATGTTGTGGAAATGAGTAAAAAAAATTACGATTCCACATGTCATGAAAATGACACATTACAAATACACTGGAATAAAAATTACGCTGATGAAATTATATTATTAAATAAGAGTTGTTGATTATTGCTCGATACAGAATCGAAAATAGTGCATAAATCATTTTCTAGGCAATATATTTATCAAGTCTTTTCGTATTTGTATAATGAATTAACGAATTTATTTTTGCTTAATTTTTTAAAGTTTAAAGCATTATACTAACCGATGTAAAAGCCCAACATGATCCACAGTTCCCTTGGTACTTAACAGGAGAAACAATGCCGTATTCACGCCAATCCATTTGCGAAGGCAGGCGCATTTGTGGTTTCTTTAACGTCTTTTTAATCACCCTTCTTTTTTTTGCAGTATCAGGCTGTGTCCATCGCTTCGATTTTAGCTTAGCGAGTTTCTTCGAGATTTTGCTGCTCATTTCGTGATCAGTCTTCAAAATTTAATAAAAAAAAGTGTAAGTGAATCACATAATATAAATCATTTTAGTTGACTACTAAGATTTTAGCTTTTAACAAAATGTAAATTTCGTGACATTTTTCCTAAAGTGTTTGATCTCAAGCTACCTATTCATTAAAATATCGAAGTAAATAATTGTACCCATATGTAGTAAATTTGAGGTTACCTTTGATATTAATTAAGTAACAACTTACTCGATCTAGTAATTCGTTCGGTCCAAGATAGAATGTTTCTTTGCCTCTTAAGTACTGCTCATTGTGATCTTCAATATATCGCATATTTTCGATGAATACCTCCCTGCGAAAACGCTCTTCGTCTGAACTTTTATAGATTTTATCTAAATAATCACAAAACTAATATGATATATTAGTTTAATAATAGTTTAATAATAATTTAATAATTTAATATTATCTATTAGTTTAATAATTTAAGTATTTAATAAAGAGAATTTCTTTAATAATATATTTAATATATTAATTATTAATATAATTAAATACTTAAAAAATAATCCTTATATATTAATATTTTAAAAATTTAAAATGAAGTGGCAGCTGTATTTGAATATTAGAAAATAAACTAGCAGACTGTATTTATTACTATATTTGGCTATTTGTCAGCCGCTAGATCAGGTGTATTATCTCGTGCACATTGATGATATCAAACAACGAATAGGAAAGAATTAAGGATCGTTGATGATCACCATGTGTATTACCAAATAATTATTTAATGAAATAAACTTAAATTATAAAGTGGAGTTGCAGTCAGTATTAATCTTAAATAAAAATATTTTCTGTGTATTGTAAAAGCCTGCAATATCTAGCAGGATGTGCTAACAACAAAGTAATGTTTTAATTATTTTGCTGATGTTTGTCAAATCTAAGACAGAATATAGATTACCATATAAGATTGTAAACTAATCCTTGTTCCAGAGCTATACTAAGGAGCGTATTATTAAGATGATGGAGTTATTCTACAATTGTGATATAACGAATCGTCGTTTTAGATTGGCTTTTAAAATCTTACCAATCTAAGTCAAGCTGTATAATCTAGTATATGATAATATTGATAAATCAAGACGGTATGTTTGTTTAAAATTTAACAATAAGTCTAGGAAAAATTAAGATGAGTGATGTATGGCCATATTCATGTTCAAGTGATGTCTATAATGAACGCTTCGGTATTATTAAGCGAAAGTTAGGTAAAGGCTCAGGCATAATTCGGATGTAGAGTATATAGACTAGCATCTTAAGTTTTTGCTGGAATTAGGCAATATAATTTTATCTATAAAAAGGCAGTGCATAAAAAAAGGAAATTCAATATTAAATTTCATAAATTTTATGTTAATCTATATAAATATATTTAAATTATTAATGGTTTTTGATACGAATTGTTAAAAATTTGCAAAATAAGATTTTTTGAATAAAATTATTTCCGTAGATCTGTGATTACGACTTCTTTTAGTATATTTATGGTAAAGCATTTCACATAATAAGTTCACATAACTCTCTAAATTAATTCCAGAGAGTTATCGAATTGAAACCATTAAGTTTTTAATTGGGATAAAATTCAAATATTATGGATAATTATTTTAAATTTCACACCTGCAGTGTACAAATACAAGTCTAATCAAATATAAAATAGTTTTTATAATAGATAACATACTGTACTTCATCTTAAAACCAATCCATGAAAGGGTTTTGTCGTCTGTATTAGCGATTATTCTTCGACGTGAAAACAAATTGTTATGTCGGTAATCTCTGCATTGGAATGAACCAATTAAGACTAAAAGGATTATACATTGGGAAACAGTTTTGAGGATAATTGGATTCAGAGTTATCGTTATTGACATTGTTATCATTAATTGTTACGCAAAACGAATAATTTGCAACAGTTAAATCTTAACTAAAAGTACATGATTCAGCGATAGTTTTAATTTGCTAAATTGAATAAAATATTAGGAGAAAATAATCTGAAAATAACTACAAATTTAAATTTTCAGTAATAATTAATTTACTAATAATAGTAATACTAACTGCTTAAGCAGATAGTTTAAAACGTAAGCTTTGAGTACTTGAGTCTTTTGTTATAATGACAAAAATATTGTTTTTCATTGATGATATTTTTTATAGGTGTTAATTCAATGTTCATAATTCAGTGTTCATAAACATTTTTTCATATCTTTATACGCATATAAATATTAATACACATATATCATCAATATATCGAAACATATATTTCATATCTTTATAAATAATCTTGTAAAAATATGTTTATTGTAAATTAAAATTTGTTTATTGTAAATAATGGCAGTTACGATTGAAGTTTCGTAAGGTTAGGAATATATCTTCTTGGTTTCTTTTCATTGCTGTTCATCTTGCAAATGTAATAATATTGATGATATATTTATCATTAATATAGAGTTGAATACATATATCATAAACATACATCGAAACATATATTTCATATCTTTAGATAATTTAGATTTATTTTTAAACAGTTATGAACAAATTCATATTTTATAACCTCAAAAAGTTTCAGCTATAATTGGGACACAATTAACTTACATTAGAATACATTAAATTGACATTAAATTGACTTTCATTAAATTAGTTAATTATCATTAGCTAATTTAATTATTTAAATTATTTTGAAGAAATAAAAATTTCCGGCTAATGATTTTAAATTTATTCTTTATATTATTGTGTTGATTTATATATTTTACTATTTTCTGCTTGATGTTATTTTTCATAGTAACCTAGTTTAAAATATGTATCTATTAAATTATTTAAATGATTTTGAAGATAGCCAATATCATTTCATATTGTTGCAATTCTTAAAATTTCATTATTTAATGTATTATATTTTATATTATATGGTATGCATGAATACTCATGCAAAAACATGTTTCTTGTAAATTTAAATATGTCATCTTTACGATATAAATTAAAAGTAGTTTTAATTGATGTTAATTTAATGTTCATATCCAAATATATATCTTCGTTATCATTAATATTGGTTTTGTTAAGAATAAGGCAACATAGGTAAATTTGTTCACTTATTGAATAAAAATTATTTGAGTTAAATACACTAATATCATTATTATATGATTTTCGGCTGATGTTGCTGGGGATGAAGAAGATTTAATAGTTGAAACAACGAAGCAGTATAATTATTTATTAGTTTTCAAATAATTATGGATAACAGGTAGTAATCATGTGAAAATCAAAATTACAAGAATCTTCAATACGTTCTACAGCCATATTTACCTCTCCTGTAGACGCAACACGCGCACTAAAATTTGTATTACGGTTATGAAATCCCACTGTCTGCCTTTGCTCAAATTTGGATGCATAAAGTTGTTCTGGAGTTTAATTTACATGTTGATTTGTCGGCTTGATGTTGCTGGGGATGAAGAAGATTTAATAGTTGAAACAACAAAGCAGTATTATCTTGATTTGAATTCTGCAAATTTTGAGATGCTGTTGTTGCAGAAGCTGTTTGTCTATTGTTAGGTGATTAAACAGAATCCACATTAGATGAAGAAGGTTGACTATTCATTTGATTATCGAATGGACCGCTTAAATTTGAAGATATCAACCCTGAATATACTTGTGGGGATGTGTCCCTAAGACGAATTAGGTTTTGTAGAATTTGCACAATCGTCCTCAATGCTCGAGGATTTGTGTATAGAGCACGAATTTCAGGTATTGACCACTGACTTATAAACTTATGAATTGTATAATATTAATTTTATAATTTTACATGTTAATGAACAAGTTTATATTCGAAAGTCGAACTTTTGATTTTTCGATTACAGATAGTTACGCATTTGTAAATCTGGTAACTGACGAAATACCTTTTTTAAGAGTTGTTTTAAACAGAACATTTGCATTCTTGAACATTCCATCTTTTAAAGATACGATAATAAACTGACTTTGATGAAAAAATCTCTGAATCATTACGCCCATATTTTGAGTATGTGACATTTCTAGCGCAGCATCTATTTCGTCCATTATATAAATTGGAGCAAGTTTGTAACGGAGAAGTGCTAGTATAAGTGACATTGCTGCAAGAGAGCGTTGACCTCCGCTAAGTTCTACTAGTGATTCCTTCCACTGTCCACTGAAGCCAACATGGATGTATAAATTCATATGTACGCAGCAGATTAAGTAGAATACCAGTATTGCGGATAAAATTATCAATATTTGGGTTAAAACTGGATGCCCGCAACATGTCGATTAACATGGCAGAATTTTCAGCAGCGTCTACTAATAATTGCCGTAGCTGTTGAGGGATAATCGTAGAATATCGATGTGTTTTCGCTTGATGTAGATTGCAAAGGTGAATCTAACGGGTTTGTATTAGATACATTTGATCTAGACGAATCGACTAAATTAAATGACAGTTGATTTAAACCAGATGTAAATCGATTATTCTGAAATGCAGTATTTTGAGATGCCCTCGGGTTAGGTAGTTGGTCTGTATTTTCAGTTCCTGCTTGACTAGTGTTAGCTGTATTAGATGAACTAGAACTAGTATTCAGAGGATTATAGCCAAACTGCTCATGTGTCGCATTAAGCATTGGTTCTTGAAAATCGTGATAAATTCTCTGAAGAGCATTATATCCGCTCGGTAAACTCTCAAGGTTAATGAGGGCTCTATCATTGTTTCACGTAATTTCCTGTAGTGTTGTAGGACTACGAATCATTTCCATTGTTTGATGCATAAAATCCAGATTGTTAAAGAATTGTGAAACCTCAGGGTTTTGCTCATTCACTCTTTGCATTTGTGGATTGTCAAGCATAATTGATCTAAGAATGCAGGATTACTCCAAAGTCCTTAAACCATATGCTTACTTAGAAGGTTTTGAATTGAATTTGGATCGGTTTGAAGTATGTGAAAAAGATTTTGTTGAATTTCATCAAAATTTACATTTCCAAATGGAAGGTTCGAAAATAATGCAAGCGGTAATCCGGGTAATGTTGCAGTTCCATCAGTATGTTGATTAATATTCGGTTGTTGCGATATCGACATCTCCTTAACTGTTGGTGATTGCTGAAGCGACAAATAAGCATCATTTGGTTGATAAGATTAGAGTGATATGCCGAAGGTCGTCATGTAGACATGAGTCGCAGGAGGGCATGCCGAACTCAAAATGGTCGTCGTTGACGACGGGTGATGTCCGAATATCGTAGTCATGAACTACCTTAACTGTCTGGGCCGTGGGCAGTGTAAGGTTGCACATAGAAAAGTGCTGCGGAGATGGGTCGTCACAATATCCAAGACTTTTCTCTAGTTTGGGTTGGCCCATCTCGTCGAGACTTTTGAGGATCGCTTTAGTATTTCCTCTCATCAGTGCGACGGACACGCGCTGAAATAGCTTACCCGCTGTCCTGCAATACGAAGTACCGTTTCTACATGACATAAAACGAGTAATAAAACAAAATAGCTTTTCCCCTTGGGGGTTCCATCCTCCGTAAGTCTCAAAAACTTCTGCCACAATACTGTATCCATTATCCTCAAATTTGCGTTTATATTTCCTTTCCTTGAAACAGGTGGCGTAGTTGCTTACGGCATAGCCAGGGATCTCAGAAGTCATGGAAATATAAGCATTTTGTTGGGGGTTAGTCACAGCAAAATCAACTGCTAAAAGAGTGTCCTTATAAAATATAATGTCCGTCGATCTCTCACGCAAACCACGAACTAGGTTGGGTACTTACTTTGCCACCCTCAATCCTGCAGAAACCGCTGATTGAAAGATCGTATTCCTTAAGCTATCACGTCGAATGCCGGGTGGCCTCCAAACCGGCATATTGGTGCGTGGAAGCAGAATTTGTCTGTCATCCTACGGCAGCGTCTGCATAGATAATCACTTTTGCAGAGAGACATCCCTAACCATAGGCGTAGAAGCACAACAAATTCATTTGGTGCCAAGTTCAAATTGTGGCTTTGCTAGGGACGCCTCTAACCAAGACACGTGTGTGCATGAAACTGCTAATAATTGGGCAGCATTGAAGCGATCGGCATTCTCCAGTAGCCTGCGGCGCGACACTCCGTCAATGTGACAGGATAATCCTCGTTGATTTGTTTGTGGATTTCCTACATGTTGCGGAATAATATATTGAACGGATTCGTACCTTAGGGAAAGTTTTAGGGCAAGGTTAAACTGGATAGCGACAGTGTCTACACTGGACAGGAAGGCTGCCTGAGAGTGTTGGAAGCAGCTTCAAAGGCCCCTTCCTCCCATCTTTAGCGGTAAGCAAACTTGCATCCACGCCCACTTATCGAGCTGAATAGAAGTGATATTGCTAAAGCACTTCAATATCAAGCCGTCAAACAAACGGAAAAACTCTTTGGCAAAGGCGGGGTCTATAGTGCACATTAAATGGTTTACCCGTGGCGCGGATACGCAGATACGAAGCAGGATAAATGCAACCTGTGGGTCAGGGAGATTTTCGAGCGAGTCTAGAGTTTGACGCAGAGATGGTGGCACAACATCGATAAGATATCTCGAACAATGATCCGGCTTGGCACCGTCCTGATGAAGTCTGTAGGCATAGCTTTGGGAAGCACAGTAAACGCTCCCAATCGTGAAATGAAGCACAATGCCTCGAGAATTAACGATGAGAAAACATTGGCAACTCGGCGGCGAAGATTCCATGGAATGGGCTTGATCGTGTTAACTGGTTCCATCCAAACCCTATAAATAAGCTCGCAAGTTCTGACCTGATTTTCGCAGCAAGAGCTGCCCATCTATTCAACTTGTAGCGATGTCATCGAGAAGGTGTTCTCGTCGGCGTCTAAAAACTCATGTTTTGTATCAATTAATGCGATTACGTTGTGTGAGCTAACTATCGCTAGCTGTCATCATCCTAAACAGCGAAAGTTCACATGTCCGTGTACTCGAAGACGATCTGATGTATTAAGGCTAAACGATCCGCCACAGACTCGCAACTACCCGTATTCGCTTGCATGTTATTCCAAGCTCTCTTTGTAGTTATAGCGTTGATTGGTCTTGATTAATAGGTTATTGTATTGATTGGTCTTGATTGTATTAGTTGTAATCAGTTGATCAATTGTATGTTATATTATCTCACAAATGTATGTTATTTATATATCAAACGTCTTTGGGTGTCCGTTGAATATGACTAACCGTTTCATAAATTAAAACGTTTTCTTTTCGTTGTGTCTAGGAATATGGGCTGAAACCTGATAACATAGCAGTTCCTCCTGATGACCTCTAATCCTTATTCTGATACATCGTCTGCTATTTATTAGTCAATTCATAAAATTTGATTTCTATTTTTAATTTTAATTTCAAATTTTAACTTTATATAATAATAAATTGTATAAAATTTATATAATTATTTATTATATATAATAAATAATATAAATAATATTATATGATAATATTATTATATAAATAATAATATATCATAAATAAATGATCTAAATATAGATTGTATAAAATCAATAATTGTATTATAATTATATTATTATATTATTATTTATATTTATTTTTATTCGGCATATTATCAAGAATCGACAGATTTAATCTGAGTATAATTGTAATAATATTGTTATATTATATAATATTATTATTTCTTTACACGGATATCACGACAAGTTTTGTTGCACTCGCATACCTGTCCATAAACGTGGAGTTTCGTGTGTGTTTTTTCTGTGGTGATAGATGTGAGTCTTTATCCCACGTATTTGAGTGCCCGGTGTTAGCGCAAAAATCTTTGAAGGAGATCGATAGGTTAAGTTTACGGCTAACCTGATAAACCTGCTAAATTTCTTTTGCCTGTTGGGAACTAGCGGTGGACTATCAAATATTGATATTATCTCAAATGAAGTCGTTGCACAATGTTTTATTTAATTTCTTTCATTTGGCCAAGTCGAGAGACGCAGTGCCCTAATAAATTTCCTCTACATTATTATATAAATAATAATATAACATAAATAAATGATATAAATATAGATTGTATAAAATCAATAATTGTATTATAATTATATTATAATTATATTTTTATATTATTATTTATATTTATTTTTATTTATATAACGTATAAAATAGAACTTGGTATAAAGTACTTAATAAAATAAATCTTATATAAAATTATTTATTTTTTAATAATTTTTTACTTTTATTTATCATTGTCTTTCATTTATAAATAATTTAATATACGTAGACTCAGTTATCTGATCTGATTCATAAACACGTATTTCGCAGATAGATTAATTAACATTATTGATAAACAAATCCTGTATTTATTTGCTTTACTTTCTATTCGAATTTAAAACTATAGAAGCTTTGCAATAGAATAAATGCCAATAAATTAAAATAAATTTTTAACTTTTCGCTGCAAATTTGAATAAGTTTATGAATTAATAAACGTTAAATAAATAATAAACGAAAAATAAATTAATAAAGAATAAAATAATAAATGAACAAGAAATTAATTAATATAAAATTAATCAAATATTAATTAAAAAATAATAAAAAATTATTAATTAAAACGTAGATTAAAAATAGATCAATTAATATAAGTTTATAAATTAACAAGTGTATAAATTAAGAAGTTAATTA
The DNA here is from genome assembly GCA_012934845.2 of Pomphorhynchus laevis. Lineage (NCBI taxonomy): Eukaryota > Metazoa > Acanthocephala > Palaeacanthocephala > Echinorhynchida > Pomphorhynchidae > Pomphorhynchus > Pomphorhynchus laevis. Next base: position 172,507 of record WNNJ02002059.1, read on the forward strand.
ATTATTAAGTTAAAATTACTTTATAAACTTAATCGATTTAAATAACATCCTCTATAACTTTTTAACATAAATATTCATTTTTGATCGATCATCAGCTTGAACTTGAAATTATATTTAAAGTCTTTATAGCAATTTTGTCAAACTCTAAAATTGCTACCATACTAGCAGTCAACAGTAATTTTTCTGTTAACAATATAAGAATATTTCACTCTTCTCAATAGCGACAAAGGGCAGGAATCACACAAGATATGTTTAAGTAAATTGAATGAAGTGCAAATATTTCAATTGATAGTAATTCGACGGTATCTGTCAAATATGTTTACTCCGCACTTTCCATTGGATAATCCACATCAAGTCTTGGTGAATTATTATACTCTATATTGTCAATGATGTACATTCAATTGGGATTAAAAGAGTCAGTATTAGTTATTGACTTCTATTATTTCAATAGCATCACGATGCACTTGGCATACGGAGATTAGAATGATAGCGTTAGTTCATAGAATTTAGCTTTATATTAAAACAGATGAATTAGACAAAATATAAATTTTAAAGTATTGAATGAAATAAGTATGTAATAAAATAAGTTTATGAAAAATACAATTTCTTTTAAATTAATAATTCAAGTGATCTGATTTAAATACTAATAAAACTTAATCTTGAAGTTTAACTTTAGTTGAACATCGATTCATCTAAATGATTTTTTATTTCAAAAAGCATTTCATCAAAAAATTTCCATTATAACATTTTATTTTAAATTTTTCAAAACTCAACATTTACTGTATAATCGAAAATTGCAATTTTACCAAAGGATAACAAATGATTAGATTTCTTTAATTACTTTGTTAATCAAATTAATCAAATTTTTCCTTAATTAATTGTTGATCTGAACGATCAACAATTACGGTGTGTATTCACACAGTAACAGGGATATTGCTTTAAATTATATTGACCAGTATAGCCAGTATATTGACCAGGTAACCAGGTTTGCCTCTTTTTGCATACTGATAGATTATAATTAAGGAAATGGTAATTGTCACAATGATATTTATCAACGTGTGTTCGTATATTTAAAAGGTTTATAGAAGCAAAATATATCTTCCTAAATTTTTCTCTTTGCAAATTATTATTTCTTTATTGCAAGTGATGTAATATTACGATTTAAAAAATTTAAATAAAGTTGTGCTCACGTATCTTTTTGCTTGATGTGCTGCAATATTTTGTAATGTTTATTTGTTAGTTAGGACACTAGAAAATTTGTGGGTTTTCATTTTGCCTCTTTTAGAACACACTTTAATATAGGACAAAAATACGTGGCAACTGTAATACTCAAATAATAATCTTTGAAGCAATTGTTTCCTAAATTTTTCCTAATTATGTTCCTGATGATGACAATTGACCGTTAAAAATTTGATAATATTAAGATATTTTTTAATTATGCCTTGTTCTGAAATAAATATAATTTGTCAGTTTATAAACGTCAGTTTATAAAGTGATAAATTTATAAACTTAAAGTGCATGATATTTCATAAGTATCGGATATAATTCAATTGAAATTGTATTAAAGATATAATAAAAGATTTTATTAAAAAAGTAAATAACTTTAAATGATGAAAAAGTTATAATAAAAATTATTATCACTTTTTGAAGATTAAAGAAGATAAAATCACTGGAAATCACTGGTGCTAAAATTTTATTGCCTTTTAAAGATAATTACGATTTCATTTGAAATCAATTAATAGTTTAATAAATTAAGTTATCACAAAACATTTTTACTTAAATTTACTTAAGATTTATCATATTGATTCCACTAAGAATATCGACCTTGGTAAACATATGCGATTGCGATAGAATGTGAAGCGTTTTAAACGATCAAAAAACTTTCTTGTTTCGAAACTAAAATTTTGTCATCTGTAACAATAAAAAACTTTTAATTAAAGGTGAATTTTGTGCTTGTCAGTTTATACGCATTTTGTTCGAATGACACAAATTTTGAAAATGAAACTGTAGGAGTAACGAAGATCAACAAGATTTTGGTTTTTATTACATATGTCGAAGTGCGTGAAATTTCTACAAATGCAAGACAACCTTACCAGATGTGAGTAGTTGCTACAAAATATCCATAAACTGTTTCCGGTTCGACTTAATTTATCACTGGAGCGGTGTTGAGTACTATAAATATTCAACTAATATGGTGTAAGGTAAAGAGCTGATGAGAAAGTAAACAGAGTAGGAATGTCGTTGGTAATTCTAATAGTGACGAACTTGTTTTCAAATAGCAGAAAACATTATCAGGTGTTGACAGAAGAGAATAACTTACTTTATTGTGATACTATTATTTCGGAAATTCGCTGGCAAAACATTAATTTACAATCAACTTTAAAAGTAATACTATCAGCAGTTTATCCTTTGTTTAATTTCGTTTGTTCAATTTTACAACGAAACCATGTGTTACCACAAACACTATGCGCGATATAACACCTGAACGAGCATATTGAATCCATATATTGCTTATAACTAATTTTAGCAAGGATTAAAAATATAAGAGGTGTACTATCGAGTTTTGAGTGCAGTGCACCACCATATGTAACATAAATCATCTGGAATTTTTTTCAGAAATAATGAAGCAACTTGGCAGTAGTAGAATATGTGAAGCTTGAATAACCTTGTCAGAAATAAAAACGACTACACACATGTCAAAAATTCTATTTCTTGTATAATACATTTGCCAAAGATCTTAGGACTTTCAGCAAAACATTGGCACTAACTTAATTTTATCATGCAAAAAAGTTTATTGATTTAATTTTTAAATACCTTGACTGATTTGTGAGTTGGTCAATAAATCTTATTAGTGTTAAGGTTACTAATAACACCCTTTGTAGTGTGATTTAACATCTAAAATAAAAAAAAGTTTAATAATGTTTTACAATTTCTAAAATTAAACGCTCCTAGTGCGATTTCAACATTAATCTTTTTAATCTGTTCGTCTGCAGTGAATTCAAGTACGCCAGCTTTTTTCAAAATTAAATATCCAATTAAATCAAATGGTTTCTTTTGAGAAAGAAAACAATAATTTTTTATAAACTGATAAATATTGATATTTTAATCTTTAGTCGATAGGCATATCAAAAATTCAATTTAAATCTCAATATCATCACTTAATGGCAAATAATGTTATACCATTTAGTATAACGTAAATTTTCCCAAGTGGCTTAAGCCACTTGGCTTGATCTTTTTGCTTGCCAACGCTGTATTTAATTATGATCCAACCTAGTCAGGTTGCATCACTACAATCTCTCATTTCAGATTGGCTAGCTCACATAAATTATATAAATTGAATAAATTGATAAAAATTATTCTTTTAATTATTTGAAATATTGTTTTAATGTATTTTTTAAGTTACATTTAAACGCTGGTAAAGTTTGGGATATTCTAAAGCTAATTTTAAACAAATATTGTTTACTAAAATGTATACAATACTGTCTACGAAACAATAATAATCTGTAACTGTTCAAGATAAAATAAATAAATAAAATTATACATATTATAAATATTATAATATATAATAAAATATTATAATATTATAATGATATATAATAAAATATTTTAACATTGTATATATTATGGGAAGTAATTTTACAGAATTTGTTTTAAATTTGCATATATTAGATTTGCTACAGATTTGCTCCAACTACGCCTGCCACCACTTTTAGCACATACGATCTGTCAGTCACAGGAGTAGATGATGCTAATGGATTACATCATCGCCCTTACTATTATCAACAACAACCGCGAAATGGTGAGCTGTCTTTAAACCTTCCCGGCTATCTACTACCATCAACACCGCACGGGTCCTCTGCAATTAATAAATTCAAAACAGTTGATTCACCCAATGAATTGTTGATTGCTGGCAGAAGTTCCACGTCGCTGTCACAATCAAGAAGTAAAAGATCTCACGATTTGAAGATGTCAACTCATCAATCAACGGCAACGGCGGATATCCAACAGCAAACATTGGGATCAGCCGCTAAATCTCCACAGAATCACAAAATGGCAGATAAGCAAGATGTTTACAGGTAAGATTATATTATATTATATTTATAATATGTATAATTTTATTTATTTAATTTATCTTGAACAGTAAAATTTGAAAATTTGATAAATTTTAAAAATTTGATTTGCATAATTACTATTATAAAAGATATAAATAGTTTAATTTTTGTATTAAAAATTAAATTGTACATATAAATATAATATTAAACATATAGTTTTATCGAAAACTATTTTAAAACATTATATAATATTAATTTACACACACAAAATTTACACATTTAAATTTTATATTGTTTACTAAAATGTATAAAATACTGTCTACGAAACAATAATAATCTGTAACTGTTCAAGATAAAATAAATAAATAAAATTATACATATTATAAATATTATAATATATAATAAAATATTTTATATTATAATGATATATAATAAAATATTTTAACATTGTATATATTATGGGAAGTAATTTTACAGAATTTGTTTTAAATTTGCATATATAAATCCGTATTTATAAATGAATCAGATATTTTATATGTGACATATATTATATCACTTGTATAGATAAAGTTTTCCCAAGAATGTTACCCTCTTTATAATACAATAATCGTCGTCATAATTTTATACAGATACACGTAATGTTATATTTTGCTATATAACAATAAACTATTTTTCAATAAAGTTTAAAGTATTTTGTTGTTCCTCCAATATGCAGTATAAAGAATACATACAATTATTGATCACTACAAATCTGTAATTCATATAAGATTACAGATATTAAAATGTTAAATGATAAAGTAGGATACTTATTAATAATTATTAATTGATGTGGTATATATTAATAAAGATAATCATTATATTTTTGATTGCAAATTAATTTAACAATTATTTTTGATTTTATTGTTGATTTCTTGTCGATTGATGGTTTGCACAAATGCGAGTTTTATTTTTTATTATTTGATAAAAAATAAAGTAAATAAAGTAACAAAATAAGTAAATTAAAATTAAATATTTTTTCTGTAAAGTTCGTAAAAATATAAATGCATATAGTAAGTATAAATCAATATATTTTATTTATGGAATTGCTTATTAATTTGCAAAATAATTTTAAAATTAAATACGTGAATTAAAAAATAATAAAGGTTTTGTATTTTTAAATTTCTAAGCAATTTGCATTTTAAAACTTGTGATTTAATTTATTATATAATATATCATTGATTTGTAGATTCTTTTGCATAATTAAATTCCGAAATATTAATAAAATAATATTAATATAAATATACTTGAGAAATATTTTTTCAAATTGATATATAAATTAATAAAATGTTTATAGATTTCAAAATTTACCAGATGATATATTTATAAGTAAAGAACAAAGAATATTTGATGCTGTGCTGCAGAATGGTATAAATGTTTGGAAGATTAATAGAATTTTACAAAGATCACTATTATTTTACACCGCTAAATATAAAGAAATGATATCTGAGAGATCATTTTCTACTATGACATCTGTAAAAAGTCTCGTTAGAAGATTCTGATTTAATAAAATGACGATTGAATATTTTGTAATAGATAGCTGTCCATTGGGAAAACATACCATGATGATTTTTACTGCCAAATGAAAAACATTAATAATGATTTGGGCATTTGTTTAGTAATTTGATGAATGATTAGATGTGATGAAAATACAGTATTTTAAGCAATAATCTTTAATGTCAAACAATAAATATCACGATGACAGCAAGCCAAAGTAAAATAAGTAATAACACACCAGTTAAAATGATATTACGGCAGTTATTAGGATTATTTGGATCTATTCTATTCGAAGCAAGTTTTATCTCGCTCTGAATGAAAGTCTCTCGGTGCAATTATCAGCAGAGTGACTTTTTGATTGTTATTAATACCAACGTATCAAAACTATAGAGAAAGTTTTCAAACTGTAAAGTTTGAAACTAAAATTATCTGATTTATCGTTATATTAAGATAGAATATAATATTATATAATATTTAAAGAGGAAAAAGATATGTGATATGTCACATTAAATATGACTGTTTAAATAATCTTTTTAAATTTATTCATGTAATTTGACTGTAACCACTTTTTCACATTTATTATTTAATACTTTGTCTAATCAAAACATGAAAATTAAATTCATTATCAGATTTAATTAATTAATTTGATTTAAGTAATTTCAAATTTGAAAAATTGCTTATGATAATAAATTAGAAAGAATAGCAGAAAGCTTTTTTGTAGAAAAAGGAAAAGCTTTAAAAAGGAAAATATGTGATTATAATTAACGATCGCAGTAGTGATGCTGATCTTCATTGAGTAGATGTTGCTTGTGCATGCTTTTTGAATTTCACAATTAACAATTTACAAAAAATTCGATGAAAACAACTTAACAAATAGGCCAATTAGAAAACAATAGGATAATTGGGATTGACGCTACTCCACACATGTTATTTCTATTTCTGGCGTATCGTATATAACCATGCTCACCCCAATCCTTGCCCCAACTAAATTAGATTTGAAATTCAAAAGATTGTAATTTGAATAAAAATTAACATGAAATAAAGTAATTTAATAAAATGGAAGATTAACCCGATTAACGATATATCAAATATTAATTTACTAAATGTCTTTTTCATAAATTCGGCATATTATCAAGAATCGACAGATTTAATCTGAGTATAATTGTAATAATATTATTATATTATATAATAATATTATTATATAAATAATAATATAACATAAATAAATGATATAAATATAGTTTGAATTCAGCTAAGGTATAAACATATGGGTGTTTAGCATTAGTTGATTTAAACCAAATATACATTGAGCATTTTAAAGCAATTAATGGATCATCAGAGTTGATGTAAACTAAATATCTCGAGGATTCTCATTGCGATTTACGAAGTCGGAAATAATAGGAAATTTTGTAAAAATAAAAAAAACTTGGTCAAGGCCTATGCTACCAATCAAAACCAGGGCTCTATCCTTCCAGCAGACAAACTTCTCCTTCTTGAAAATCTTCCAAAAGGAAGACTGAGAAGGATTGAGACGAGCAATGCTTGTCTTATTCTTGCTCAGCTGGAACCTATATCTAGAGCTCCAGTATTCATTCGAGAGGGCCTGTCTGGCGAAAACAGAGAGATTGATACCAAGCGATTCTTCTATGAAGACGAATCTGATGCGCGTCGGTTCTACCCTATTACTTGTAGAGAACAAAATTTAAATATCTAGTTTTCATTAGAACAATAGCGTTGGTAATTTTAACTTATTTCTTGCTTCCACTGATGTTTGTCAAGTAGCCATTTCATGTTATATTTTATTTTCTCTATACATAAGTTTTATGAGGAACGTTTGTGAGTTTTTCTATTTAAAACATTTTATAGGTATTTGCTAAATAATTAAGTGAATTTGGTAATATTTTAAAATCATAACAATTTAAATTATAAATGAATTTAAATATGCGAATTTAGATACACAATTGATTTCGATATTAAATATTTAAGTAACAAATATTAAATTGGAAAACTACATATCATAATATCATTAGCCTTTACAAAATTTTTGACTTTAAATATGCTTTCTTCTTAAAATCAAGATATCAAGCTTTCTAGTATTAAGCGCCTTAACTGTTTCTTCAATATATTGAATTCAAATGTCCATGAACTAGCTTTAAATTAGTAAAAGAATATTTTAAAATGAAAAACTCGCAACTTGTTGATTAATTCAGCAGATCTTAATAATTTAATGATGCAAAGAAATTAAAAATTTAATGAATTTCCTACCATTTTTCATCACAAGCTAACGCTTTGGTTTCGACTACCTAAAAAAGGTCACATATACAATCCTACTCCAACAAAACTCAAGGTCCTCGCTAAAATGCGACATTTTCTCAATCTCTCTGTTTTCGCCAGACAGGCCCTCTCGAATGAATACTGGAGCTCTAGATATAGGTTCCAGCTGAGCAAGGATAAGACAAGCATTGCTCGTCTTAATCCTTCTCAGTCTTCCTTTTGGAAGATTTTCAAGAAGGAGAAGTTTGTCTGCTGGAAGGATAGAGCCCTGGTTTTGATTGGTAGCATAGGCCTTGACAAAGTTTTAGAGGAGTCACTTTCCTTACATAATTATGGATCCACTCAATCTCCCCAACCAATCCTACCTTGGTGTAACTTCAGGAGTAGGGAGCGATAAGTCACAGATATCCTAAACTCCTGGGGACCACTTCCGGGCACCTCCAAATCCCACGCGCTACTCCATACTCGGGTCTGTCAGCTTTTAACAGACAGTCAGAGAAAGGAAGTCGCCATCACAATGCTTGCTCGCATAAATATTAGCCGACATGTGTGTTTACCAAGAAAGATATCGATTACATGTCCTAAAGATCTGTGGCCCATTTCGATTCAAAACTCCGTCATCTCCATTTACGAAAAAGCGCTTGCGCGTAAAATCCGCGAACATCTAAGTAGGCGAAATTTAATCCCACAAGGTTTTCATGGGTACGTAAAAGATCGCTCGGTCTATTCAGCAATAGGGTAAGTGCATCAGTTTTGTCGGGATAATAGCCATTAACTTGCTGTGGCTGTTTTCCTTGACTTTTCTGCTGCATTTGAACGTATCTCTATTTCATTCATTATCTCCTCTCTCAGGTAGCTCGGGTTGCCTGCGAGAATTGTTAACAAGGTGGGAGTATTGTTGCATACCAAGCGATTCTTCTATGAAAACGAACCTGATGCGCGTCGGTTCTACCCTATTACGAGTATGCCTCAAAGCTCCCCACTTTATTCAATCTTGTATCTTGCTGCCTCTATTGAACTCTACAAAAATTTTAAATGCGATGACATCTAGTGGTATACGCTGATGATACCACACTCCTGTTCTCTGGACGCATGTGCAAAGATATAGTCTTGGACATCAGCGATTTCCTTTTAAGATTAAAAGACCAGTTAACCTTGTCCAATCTTCTTTTAAACTTCTATAAATCGCAGGTGGTCGTCTTTCATGGCGCCCCTACCACCAAAATCAAACTTAAGAAATTAGCACTATCTGCGCTTTCCTCCATTTTGCAGCCTCAACAACTCCCTACCTTCACAAGTCCAGTAAAATACCTGGGGTTCACTATTACGGTGAACTAGTCAGCGAAAGCTGACCTGGATAGACTTAAACGTATCCTTAAGAAAGCTAGGTGGGCCCTGGAACGGGCTCAATATCTGTCATTGAATGGGAAAACCCAAGCGCGCTTCTGGGGGTACTTGGGCTATTTCGGGATTAGCCTTCTTTTCAAGAGGACGTTTCCCAGAGCAAAGACTAAGGTTTCTCAAGCTTCTCATCTTGCGATTACCAACTATAGTCCGCCTCGATTGGATTCTTTGTGGAGTGAGAGACCCCAGTGGTTTAGTCGAATAGCGGCGTGTTGGATTGGCTACGGGGCTCAGATCCCTATGCACTTAAGGCCGTGACACTATGAATACTCCATTAACGACTAAGCTGACTTTGTTTTCTGTTTTCTTCATGTTTTTTCGTTTTAAAACTTTTTAGTGGTTATATAGTTGTTAACAAAATCCTTATTATTATAGATACGATGAAATAGTGATTTACTTACGAGTACACCGTTGTGTGTCTCGAGACAGGTGTAAAAAATTTATATTTTATATATTTGTACACTTTTAAGTGCCCTGTAAAACTACATTTCTATTAAAAGGAATTTAGTGCTTAATGCATGGTTAAACTCCAATACGCACTGTCATGCACAGAGCTTATGCGAAATTCCCTCTGATGATTCAGATTAAGGATAGTTCTGTTTTCGAGCTTTAAATGCTGTTTTAGCTGTGTTAAGGTGTCTATGGATGATTATTGTAGTCACGGTACTGATGAGCTCCGTTAGAGCGACACGCCTCTACCGTTGTTGAAGTTTGTCGTCACACATAGGATAACTGGGCATACGTAGCAACTTTGAATATTGCGAGAATAATTCTGTTCTATTTCTTGGTCTGATGAGGATTTATAGAATGCTGCCTGGTGTTTATGCCTCTTCCTGAGGAAAACATAGAACCGAATTATTCTCGCAATATTACAACAGTCTAGGATTTCTTATATATAAGAAATCCTGGATCGCTTTTTACTCAGCACATTCGTGCACTACTATTATATATTGCATGTCATGGCCTTTTCGTAAATAGCACGGTGATGTCCCTTGTGAACATAGTCCGAGCCTAGTCCGCCTCGATTGGATTATTCGGGGAGTGAGAGACCCAGGTGGTTTAGTCGGATAGTGGCGTGCTGGATTGACTGAAGGGCTCAGATCCCTGTGGACTTGAGGCTGTTACACAATGAAGACTCCATTAACGACAGAAATGACTTTCTTCTCTATGTTTTCTTAATGTTTTTCGTTTTAAAACTTTATAGTGGTTATATAGTTGTTAGCTAAATTCTTATTATTAGCTTTAAATTAGCTTTTAAGTTTTTTATTGAATCGTATCGCCGTGATCAAATGATTTGCACGACTACGGTCTAATCTCACAATAATCGTCTTAACTATCCATAATGTCGTAAGCATAAATATAATGCTTACGAAATGTAATGCCTATCAATTTGCTTATCAAAATGCTTTCTTATCAATTTGCCAAAATATCTATTCATTAATAGAACAATAAATGGTGGATTATATATTGGCAAACTGTATATATGCCACGTCATGAACTCCAAATTAAATAAAAACCAATTTTTAATATGAACAATTATCCATTGAATATTAAATGCTACTATGTTCACCACAATAATACAAAAATTAACTGTTCAAATTGTTTAACTGTAATAATATTAAGTATATGATATATATATATATAAGGAAAGACTTGACACCGACGACCAGGATACTTATTGTATTCGTTCATATATTAATATTAAAGAATTAACTGGTGTTAAAGTACTAGCAATATTATTACGTTTCGGCTAAAGCCTTCGTCAGATAATTGTGTTTATTAGAAACCGAAATTTTTTCAAACCTTAAAAAATTTTGGTTTCTAATAAACATACAATTATCTGACGAAGGCTTTAGCCGAAACGTAATAATATTGCTCGTACTTTAACACCAGTTAATTCTTTAATATTAATATATATATAACTTCGCTCTTTTTATTATGAGAGATTATACGATAATCTCTCATAATCTCATATACGATATTATATATCGTATATATAAAAATTAATTAAAATTAAATAGCCATAATAATTAAAATTTAATTAAAATTAAACTATTATGAATTAAATAGCCACACTTGAAACGAATTTTGCTTTCAAGAATATATATAAGGCGGTATTTAGTGAATCCATAAAGAGTGAATTTTATGGTCTAATTAATAACTTATGATATAACCGGATTCAGAATGGAGACTATTTATTTCCAATATGCAATAAATTGCGGAGAAATTGAAAAGTGCTTGATGAATTAAATTAAGTTTCTTCTTAATTGCTTTTAGGAACCAAAGACATTTCAAAACTTTCACATCATTATCGCGTCAAATACTTTGCAGCTGCTCCATTATTTTCTAAAACAGGTTTATTAGTTAACACAGATCAGTTCATAACTTTTAAATACTTTATTTTTGCTATAAGGAATTTTAAATTATTTTTTTGCACTGATGGTGCAAGAGAGTCATCAGTCATGGATCTTAAGAAATAAAAATTTACAGTTTTCCAGTTCTTGAATTAATATAAGATTTTGCATAATAATATAAATTAATATTTCAATTTTACAGCCGTGGCTAATGACTAAGACTAATGACTAATGACTAATTTCAATGCTAATGACTCAAGACTAATTAATTCATTTAATTACTCAAGACTTGTTGATTATAACTAATTTATTACATAAATTGTAAGAAAGTGTGAATTTACCTGCTTTGTCGTTAAAGAAATAAATAATTTTAAATTTGTCCAAGTAAACCAAAATATAATAAATCAAATTTATTTATTAACTTAGAAAAAGAAAAAAACTAATCTAAATATTTATTTATACCATTATTATCAAACTAACCATATATCGAAAATACTCAATAACTTAAAATATTAAATGCACGCTTATCTGTTATCACCCTTTTGACATTATCTATGAATATAAGCATCAACAATAGGAACTGAGTAAAGGTAGTATCCAACAGCAGATTGTAAAGAGGCAGAATAAAAATAAACATAGTGAGTTCTGTACTAGAAAAAATCACCATTAATCTCAATTTAGAGATTAAATTTGAATAATTAAATAAATCTAATTAAATTGGATTAACTTTAATTAATGAGATCGATTAAATTTCATTTATTGAATATTGATGAGATTCTTTAAAGGATCAAGTAGTAAATAAACAG